>CAAKHD010002762.1:26655-37528 GCA_901007705.1 Fistularia tabacaria | reverse complement strand
ATACTGTGGTTCAGAGATCGCCCCACACCGCCACACACACACACACACACACACACACACACACACACACACACACACACACACACACACACACACACACACACACACACAAGCACACACACACACGTCTCACCGTCCAGGTCGTTCTCGGGGGTCTCTGCGGTGTACCAGTCGCTGGCCGGACCCGTTCCATTGGCCGTCATGGCCGCCACTTGAAAACTGTACTGGCTGCCCTTTTCCAGACCTGACAGAGCGGAAGAGAGAGAGGGAGATGGATAGAAAGAGAGAGAGAGAGAGAGAGAGAGAGAGAGAGAGAGAGGGGGAAATCTTATTAGTCTAAATCAAATCTTTCCGAAAAACGATCCCCGGGTCTTCACCGGGACGTCCCGGGTTTCGAGATTGTGCTGCGACTTGAACCCAAACCAGCGGAACCGTTGGAAAAAGAGGTTGTCTGCCGTCTGAAGCAGAGGTTCCTCTGGAGAAATTCACCCTTTCATTCACACGGCATGTGGAGAATGAAGACCCTTCAGCCTCTCGTTCAAACATCCTGCAGAATCGCTCACCCTCTCATCCACGTGTCTTATAGAGACATCATATAGACACAAACCATTCACTCACTCATCCACAAACATTCAATCATTCACCCTCTCATTTACATGGAATTTTAGGACAAACAGCCATTCAGTCTGTCATTAAAACATCATATAGAAACATATAAGATTCACCCTTTCATTCACATGTGGATACATACCATTCACTCACTCATTCATACGTCTCATAGAGACATACATCCAATCACCCCATCATTAAAACACAATTTAAAAACATCCAACCATTCACTCGTTCGTTCCGATGTCACGTTTATACACTCCGTTCACCCTCTCATTCACAGATCGTATGGAGACACACAACCATTTACCGTCATTAACAACATCACAGAAACATACATGTCACCCTTTCATGAAAACACCATAGAGACACATTCAACCGTTCACCCAACCATTCACTCACTCGTCGGTATGTCCTTTTGAGAGACACACACCATTCACCCTCTCATCCGCGAATCATATAGCCACGTAGAGCCGTCACCCTCTCATAAAAACACCATATAGAAACATACAGCCTCTCATTTACATGACACTTTCAGACAAACAACCATCCCCCCGCCGTCATCCGCACATCATATGGAGACACACAACCATTCACCCTTTTATTCACGTCACCTAGAAACGTGCAACCATTCACCCTTTCATTTACAGGTCATATAGCGACATAGAACCGTTCACTTTGTCATTAAAACACGAAAAAGAAACATCCAACCATTCGTTTCCATGGCATTTTAAGACACACAACCATTCACCCTCTCACTCCCATATCTTGGCAATTCAATCTATCCAATGAACCTCACAGTTTTGGACGGTGGGAGGAAACCTTGAGAACCCGGATGAAGCCCACGCAGATGCGGGGAGATCATACAAGACAGAACCCAACCAAGAACCTTCTTGCTGTGATGCAGAAGCGCTGACCTCTGAGGCAACGTCCAGCCCCTGAAGGTCTTGTGCCCAAAACTTCGTGAGGAATAAAGAAACAAGCAGCCCGCTGAATGATATCAGCAGATAATCTGATACGAGCGGTAAAATCATCTATATTCCTTTGTCAGATAAAACGCTTGCAGAGATGTTTTAATGTCAGAACTACTCCACGATAATAATGTTTCTTTTCTCTTTCTCTTCGGACGCTTCCTTGTGCGCTCGTCGCAGCATCGCCGAGCAGCCCCCTGGAGGTGCACGGACCTCTATTAGAGATGCACCGGCATAAAGGTTAGAGAAGCGAACGTGTTACTGAAAGGTCGCCGATTCAATCCCGTGGCCCGTCAGGCGAAAGTGTGGCCCCTCCCCCCCCCGACGGTCAGACCCGGGCAAGACACCTGAGCCTCAGCTGGGAGTCGCTCCCGGCGACCCCTGCGCGGTATGCTTCTTCTGTAGGGGGCTGGGTTGAAAAAAGGCCGAGCTGATGTTCCCTTGAAAGCGGTCAGATTCTCCTCTCCTCGTTGGGAACCCTCACCCCTGGCCACCCGGACGGACGGACAAAGTGGCACCGCACCAGGCGGATCCAGTCACAGCTGGAAAGGCGATGAGTCGGCAGGCTGCGGCGGTATATTTGTGTACACAACCAACCATCTCTCTCTGAATGGAGGTCTAAAGGGAAAAGTATTTTTGTGTCCGATGGCTGACCCGAACCCATATATCTGCCACTAGGGTGTCTTCGACAAATGCTCAGGTCTCTTCTTGTCAATATACCGTGTCATTACAACAACTCCCTGCCAATGGCTGTGAACCTTCGGTAACGACTGAGGTGCTTTTCGACCAATGGGGTCGCCCCTTTGAGTCCCCGCAGGGTCTTTGCAATGAGTCGACAATGGGGATCCTGAAGGGAAGAGTTGAAAAGAAAGACCGTTATATCTCAAAGGACTCTTACACCCTGGATCCTAGTTGTATGCTTACGCTCCCCTAGGATGCTGTGCTACTGCTGGTCCCAGGAGTGTCTAAAATCAGACAGATGAAATGTTCTTCTTTGGAACCATCTTCAAATCTCCGTCGAGGCTGGCGACTCCCCCTTACTTGCTTACAACCTTTCTTTCTGAAGGAGCTTACAGCGAGTGCTAGGCTAGCCCCTGGGTATGCTGCCTCGGGCTAAGTTTGCCGAGGGATATCCCATTTTGCAACTCTCTCTTCCCATCATGTCTGAACTCATTTCCCTCCATCAACACATGACGGCAACCTCATAACTTCTCTCGATTCCCAGGTTCCAAAGGGGCGGAGCTTGATCTACTGCAGCGTCTCGCCAGGCGTCCACCATAATGCCTGTCCTCGCGGACCTTCCTACCCTTTGCTCCCTCCCTCTCTGCCCAGACCTGTCAAAGCAGAAGGCCCCCCACATCAAGCTGAACGAGGTTTCTACACGGCTAGAGGGCGCAGTTTCCTCGCCGCTGTCACCCACAGAAGCCTCCCGGGGGACTGTTAGGTTCCTGCAGATCATTTCCAAGACTTTGGTCCAGACCTGCTCTGCATGGCTGTGATTTGGCGCCGTTTTAATAAAAATCTGACTTGAGATTCTTCTCTTCCGTGGAACCTGGTGACCTCCATGGAGACATGATGTCTGTCCACCGCGCTCTCTTTCCCAGATCCCTCCCTGAAACTCCGATCCCTTCTGACTGGAGGAACAATCGCGCCCTCCGATTTTTGTCACTTCTGAGCCGACTGTCTAAGAAACGCTAAAAATGCGTTAATAAAGGTTTAATCTCTCTTCTTTCCATCTCCTTAGCGGAATTGCATTTATTTTTAGTGTTTAATTTTCGGATGGTGAGACAGGAGCTATTACCTCTGACAGCTAGCGCTAGTGCATGACACGTGCACACGCACACTCACACACACATGCATGTGGACGGAAAGGCAAAAGCCAGGCACCGGGGAAATGAATTCCCCAGTGGATAGACAGATGAAGATAGCCATCAGTGGAAAATAATGAAAAGGAAGATCAGTTTCATTCAAATCCTGCAAACCTCAAATTGAAATAATAGCTGGTGGCAGTTTGAATGCACACACACACACACACACACACACACACACACACACACACACACACACTCATGTTCTCATGCAAGCTTGTGTTTTAATGCCTGAAGCTCTGCTGTGGCCGGTAGATTATTAGAATATTACTGAAGCAAGAAATATGTTTTAATCCGCGGCTGAAAACAAACGCTTGGGTAATGAAACACCTGCTTTAGGATTTCTTTTTTATTTTCTTAATGGCACATTTAGCGGAGCTGAACTCGAGCTCCTCCTGGAAAAGACCGTGGCTTTCTTTACGGACTTTTTCGACTTCTAGCGTTTTTCCAGTTCTTCTTGCGTTTTCCTGCGGTGCGCATGGAAGTCCACATCGGAACGCAGGTCGGGCTGCGTCATATAGAGACATACAACCATTCACCCTCTCATTCACACGAAACATGCCATACCAGGGGGTTAAATGTTTGTTTGTTTGTTTTGAAAAAAAAAAAAAAAGAGGTATTCATTGAAACTCATTCATTCATTCATTCATTCATTATCTACACCGGTTCGTGAATTCTTATTCACACGTGAGATAGAGACATACAACCATTCACCCTCTCACTTGCTCGGCATTTTAAGACAACCATTAACCCTTTCATCCCCCCATCACACAGAAACACACCGTTCCCTCAGTCAAAGGTCCTATAGAGGTAAACAATTCAGCCTGCCATTCGCACATCCAAAAAAGACATGCAACCATTCACCCTCTCACCTACACCTCATATAGAGACATACAATGGTTCACCCTCTCATCCTCATGTCGTACGGAGACATACAGCCAATCACTCTGTCACTCACCCGTCACACAGAGACATACCGTGCGCTCATTCATTCATCCTAAAGAGATAAACAACAATTCGTCCTCTATCACATATGATAGATACATGCAACCGTTCACTCAGTCATTCAGATAATATTGAGACATGCAGCCATTCATCCTGTCATATAGAGACATGCAACCGTTCACTCAGTCATTCAAGCGCCATGTCGCACATACAACCATTCACCCTTTCTTTCACACGTCATACCTAGACAGACAACATTCACTGTTTCGTTCATGCATCATAACGTACCATTCACTCATTCATACGTCCGAAAGAGGTAAGAATTCGTCCTGTCATTCACATATCATAGGGACGTGCAGCCGTTCACCCTCTCATTCACACGTCATATAGAGACGTCTCACCTGTGAACAGGTACCAAAAGTTGTTGGGCTCGATGGCCTCCTGGTCTCCACGGCGACCGGTCTTCCTGTATCTGATCTTGTAGGCGCTGATGACGCCGTTCTGGGTGCTTCGCGGCGGCGGCTGCCATGACACCTTTATGCTCTGGAAGAGGGAACAGGAGGAAGAGAAGGGGTTGTGAAAACAAAAAAAACAACAGCTCTGACGCCCGATAATTCCTGGAATAAAAACAATCCAGTCGCACAAACTGTAAATCCAACGAGCCAATGAGCTCAAGGCTAGAGATTCTTTGGAATCAATAACAAAAAGAATAAAAAGCTGTGGAAGTTTCAATTTCATTACGTGTTCACTCATTCATACATTCACCCTCTCCCAGCTGTCATTCAGGAAGAAGCAGGGTTCACCTGTCAATCACATGGCCGCACAGAGAGACGTACAACCATTCACCCTCTCATTCACACTTCATTAAGAGACATTCAAACATTCACTCACTCATTCACACATCATATCCAGACATCCAGCATTCACTGTTTCATTCAAACATGAGACATGGAGACAAACAACTGTTCACCCTCTCATTTACATGTCAAATACAGACATTCAATCGCTCACTCACTCATTCACATGTCATATAGACATTCAAACGTTCACCCCGTCAGTCGCGTGTCATATCGAGCCATGCTACCATTCACTCGCCCATTCACGTGTCCTATGGAAACATACACCTATTCACTTGCTCATTCACGTCATACGGAGACATTCAACCATTAACTCTTTCATTCAAACATTGCATAGAGACATTCAATTATTCACCCTCTCACCCAGGTGTTATACACTGACGTGCAGCTATTCAGCCTCTCATTCAAATGTAATATAGACACACAACCATTCACCCACCCACAAGTCATATCACCCTCTCATTCACGTCACATAGAGACACACAACCAGTCACTCACTCATTCACGCGTCATATCCAGACAAACAACGATTCACCCTCTCGTTCACATGTCATGGAGAGACATAACCACTCACTCTTTCATTCGTACTTTGTACGGACATTCAATCAATCACACGTCATGAAGAGACAGACCATTCACTCTGTCATTCGCACATCTGGGCGATTCAGCATCTCCAATGAACCCGATGCAGTTTCGTTTTTTTTCGGACCGTGGGAGATAGATGGAAAACCCAGAAGACCCCCCGAACCCCCCCCGCCATCGGAATTGAACCGAGGCCCTTCGTGAGGCGTTAGCGCTAACCGCCGCGCCGCCGCGCCGCCCTCACTGCGCGTTTGGCTGTACAGAACCGTGTCCACGAATGTGTGTGTGCGCGCTCTGTGCATGTTTGGGTGTGTGTTGCATGAATTTTAATTGCTTTATTTGCATGCTAACAACCCGCCGCTGACAAACACTCACACGCACACACACACACACACACACACACACACACACACACACACACACACACACACACACTCAGCAGATGTTTGCCGGCCCCCGGTGCGCTCTGCTCGGCGAGGCAGCTGCCATTTACCATCCCGGTGATACGCTCAACGTGACCCCGTGTGTGTTATAGGTGGGACGAGCGGTAATGAATGAAGATTAATGGATTAGAAGAAGAAGTTATAAATAAAAGACGGTTTGCTGCCTTTCGTTTCTCCGCGATGATTCCAGGTTGTCCCTCCGGCGGGAACAAAAAAACAAAACAAAAAAAAAACGTGTGTTTACTGAGTAAAAAAAAAGCCACCTGTTTTCTAAAATCCATTTTAGATCAAATATGTGGAAAAAAAAACAACATTTGTAAACAATGATTCTAGCCGTTTTTCAGAGACAACCGCGCCTCGGTGACGGTGAGCACGGCTGCTCCGCCGTCGAAAACACAAAGTTCGGCGGGAATGAAATAGGGAGACGGAATTCCATCAATGTCGACTGGTTTCCTTCGAGCACCCGAACACCACCGAGGAACATTCCTGCAGGAAAAAAAAAAAGGCATAAAAATTCATGGAAGTGACCCCCGCATTTCGACAAAACCCTTTTTTTCTTTCCCGCATAGGAAGGTCGCCGACCAATCAGAGGGCCACGTGCAGAACCAAACAGACCGGCGGGGACACATCTGGTGATATTTTCCACGAAAAGTTTCGGCCGATCGAGTACGCACCCGAACGATCTTCGCAAAGGCGCTCATTGAATGAATGTTCTTGGCTCGGTGTCGAAAACGTCTCCTTTAGACGGTGACGCCGGTGTGATTCAGATTCAGATCAGCTCCCTCTTTAGCAGAGGAGAGAGCGAGAGAGAGATAATTACCAATTTCAAATGAATGTCAAATGCCACTTGTCAGAACATCTTTGCAAAGTGTGCGCGTTTCAGTTTCGGGGATAAATTATTAACTCCTGATTAATCAAATAAATTGCGATTAATCAGCCTTACAGATGAATTTGAGCAAAGAAAAAATAAATCAGTTTGAAAGAACGTACGAAACGCATATTTGAAATAATTATATGAGGAGGACGAGCAGCTGTTTAATCCAGGAACGTGATGAAGATGTAAAAAGACACAAATATTGTAAAATTATGTTGGCCTTTTTTTGGGGGGGGCTCAGTTTGCTTCTTTTGTGCACAATGTAATAAATAAATACATTGATTTAATAAACAAACACATCGATTAATTAATGGAGAAATAAGTAAAATTCATTCTATTTTGAAAACGTTCGGCCTATATTCGCGTACGCGTCGGCCGACTCCATTTTGAGCGTGCAATATAATGAATAAATTCATTAAATAATCAAATTAAATGAATGAATTAATTAACAAATAAATAAATAATTGTTTTGAAAGTGCACAAACATGTATTTGTCAAATTTGTGCAATGGAGAAATAAAAAAGCTACATTTGAATTTCTTGACGTAGAAAAATAAACAAATAAAAAAAATAAAGACTGTGATCGGTAGAAAATAACGGCTTGCAGTTGTGAGCCATAAGGCTAAAGGAAAGAAGAGGTGAAATGCTAATTTTGTTCATTGAGTTTGTGGTGTAACGTTTGTTGGTGCGGCAGGAATTTAACTATTTTCGACTGTTCGGATAGACGGTTATGTCAGTCGTCTCTCGGGTTCAGCGAGAGAAGGCATCAGTCCTCGAAGAGACGCTCAGCAGGTCCATAAAGACCCGACGTGATTCATCGGGATATTAGCGTGTCATCTGCAAAGCGAAAGAGCGGCTAAATCATTACCGCATTCGTAAACCATACGGAGATCGGATAAGACGGGACCCGACTGAGAGCGTTTCCGTAGAGAGACCAAGTCCTTGCGTGCCCTCCTAGCTTTCATACCCTTTGTCCGAGTTAGCACTCAGACATCTAATATCGTTGCGAGTGTGATTTCCCGATCAGGGTCACTTTACAGCTATTTCAGAAAAAAAAAAAAATAAATTAAATAAAAATGAAGCTGTTCCGGGAAAAACTTCTTCAATAACCTTTTGCTCCAAACGTGGAGTTTAATAAGTTTCATTTGCGGCAAGAAGTGCAGAGGACATGTACGAGTAGGTCACGTTAAAGGGAATAAAAATATATATATATAAAAGAGGCACCATAATGTGATTTGGGCTGTGGAATTGCTTCGTTACAAATGCCTCGTCGCTTGAGAAATGGCTCCGCCAGGGACCGGAACTAATGGCGGAGCCGTTTCTGCTGTGTTTGTTTTATTGCTGCGTCGCTTTGCCGGTGATTTCTTTTTCTCAACAGCGGCAGTTAAGCTAATTCTGCCTTATTATCCGGCTATAACTACACCGCTGCTTACCTATAGCCATATACATAAATATGCAAGGTAAGCTATCATCGGGGATTTGATGGCTGAATGGATGGCAGCATCAAACTAGCATAAGGGTACATACATATATATATAAATATATATATATATATATATATATATATATATGTATTTATATGTTTGATATGATTTAATTTTCTTTTGAGGATAAGTGTCACGGCCACGAAACTCGAATTAATGTTCTAAAACGTGGGTTGGTGTAATTGCCGCGCTAATTTGCGCTTTTGATTTAATAATTCACAGGCGGGCCGGCGTGGTTGGGGCGGGGGTGTTAATTTAATATTGTTTCGGCGCGATCACATAAATAACCGCTACGTGATGAAAAAAAAAAAAAAAGACACGTGCTAGCAGCTCATTATACGCTAACCGCTGCATCTGAAGACGCGGCGGCTGGCGTCTTTTGTCACGCGTTCCGGCGAGAGGAACAAAATAAGGAGGCTTTTCCACGCCTGTTCCCTTAAACGGAGGGTGTTATTTAACACATCAAGCCTCGTCCTTTTCTACAGCGCTGTTCTGTAGTTCTGAATCCATTCATTATTATTACTGTGACAAAGTCGTCACATTTGCACCGCTTGCCTTATTAGGACGTTTTACCAAACAGCACTTGTTATGAACCGAGTAGCTTCATCCTGTCTCATCTAATTTCAGGCTGAACACTCATCCTTAACATTCAGTCACACATTCTTTTCACCGCTTATCCTGCATTCAGGGTTGCGGGGGGGGGGGGGGTTGGGGGATGGCGCCGGGGGGGGGGGCCCTGGCCCAATCCCAGGGCCACATATAGAGATATACATCTCATTCATACGTCTGGACAGTTTAGGATCTCCGATAAAATCTCCTGCATGTTTTTGGACAAACCGGGGACCTGCTAGCTGTGAGCGAGAAGGGCAAACCACTGGACTTAGCTTCTAGAACCCTCTGGAAACCCCACGACTCCACAAAGGAAGGAACCCCTCCCGCTGCAACTCGACCGAGACCTTCTCGCAGGCCCAGGCGGGCGCTCCTGCCGTTTTACCGCCGCAAGAGAGGGCAAACTTGGGCTAAAGCGACGGACAAGCAGAAAAACAAAACAAACAAAAAAAAGCCACTAACTAGAATCAGCGGGGTCTCGCAGCTGATTCGTAATGAAGCGGGGCTTCCCAGAGGGTGGCTTTCAGAAGCCGCTTGCTTTTGTTCATAATTCTCCGAACGGAGCGAGAATCTGCGAGTAAAGCCGGAGCGGGTGAAAAAAAAAAAAAAAAAAAAAAAAAAAAAAAGGGTATTGAGGCACTCAGTCCGCCTCATTAAGCCGAGGAGCCCACTTGATTTTCTGTTCATCGGTTTTATTGTCGACCCCGGGGAAGACGGCCCTTTCATTACCAGGAACACACGCGCGTTGTAGTTTATTTGAACTTAATCCCACTCCCGCTTCCTGACTCTGCCCCCGCCGGTTACGTCCCGTGGAAATCCTCTGCACGGCGCTAATTGTGTATTAATCCGCAGCGCAATCAGTCCCCCCCCCCACCCACCCAGCCACCCACCCTCCCGCTCCCACTCCCACTCCCACTTCCATTCCCACCGTCAAAGGTACTGCATCCTCCTGTGGGGGTGACTTTGGTTTTTTTAAAATAAAGGGTAAGTGAATGCGCCGTTCACGCCTTCCTCCCACTCTTCCTCTCCTGCCTCCGCTCGTACCCCTCCGTCCATGCACGATGGATGGCAACCCTCACGTCTTCGTCGCATCTAGCCGGGCGTCCGTCATCGCGATGTCTTTTAGGTATGCTAAAGCGATTATTGTATCGTGTTAGCACGTAACCGTTAGCGCTGGTGCTATAACGGGTTGGAGATTAACGTCAGGAGTTTGGTCCAGACCTGCATCATCGGACAATTGCGCTGTGATTGGACGCCCTGAAATTAAAAAAAAAAATTTTTTTTTTAAAAAACTACTTGACTTGCAAACACACGCTACGAAAATTATTATTATCTTTTTTTTTGTGCTATCCATATGTAAATGTGTATGTATATATGTGTATGTGTATATTGTGTATGTGTATATTGTATGTGTATATTGTGTATATGTGTCTGTATATATATATATATGTGTGTATATATATATATATATATATATATATATATATATATATATATATATATATATATATATATATATATATATATATATATATATATATATATATATATTCTGTTTTATTTTTATTTTCCCTCTATTTTTGCTGCTGAAACACCCAAGTTTCCCCTATGGGGATCAATAAAGTATTATCT
>CAAKHD010002759.1:115347-141089 GCA_901007705.1 Fistularia tabacaria | reverse complement strand
GGGCGAGATCAACGTGAGGGGGGGGTGGGGGCGGGTGAGCGGCGAGGGATGGGTTATAAGTTTGCGTGGAGGGGGTTAAGTTGTGTGTGTGTGTGTGTGTGTGTGTGTGTGTGTGTGTGTGTGTGTGTGTGTGTGTGTGTGCGCGCGCGCGCGCAGGCTGATGCAGCACATGCTACAACACTCAGCCCTGGTCGCCGCCGGAAACGAGAAGAAGTGCTGCAGGTTCTGCTACCGTCAGATCTCGTCACCCGCACAGCTGCTCAGCCACCAGGAGCAGGTCCATGGCCCTGCCCCCTCTAACTGTGAGCGCCGCACACCTGACACAAAATGCTGATACAAAACACACACACACACACACACACACTGACCTTGCTGTGTGCGCATGTGACTTAGGTATGTGCCGTATTTGTGAGTGGGCGTTCAAGAACGAGCCGACCTTCTTGAACCACATGAAGGCCAATCACAAGCCCGGGGAGATGCCCTATGTGTGCCAGGTGGGTCAGACACGTGACCTCCGCCCTCGCCGGAGCCGCCGGCTGACACAGGTGTGTCGCTCCCCAGGTGTGCTCCTACCGCTCATCCTTCTACTCGGATGTCCTGCAACACTTCGCCAGCTTCCACAGAGACTCCCGCTTCCTGCTCTGCGTCTTCTGCCTGAAGGTGACCAGGAACCCCAGCAGTTACCAGCAGCATGTGCTCCGCCACCAGGTAACCATGGCAACAACCCACGCACACCACATACACTCGGCAGGTATGGGCACGACTGGTAACGATGCAAACCACACGTGCCAGGTAACCATGGGAACCTTGCACTCTCGCACATATGGACCCGTACATGCACACAAAGGGTAACCATGACCTCCACCATGACCTCTGACCTCAGCCGGAACTCCCGATCTCTGGCCTGTCCCCTGATCGCCGCAGTTGCCCCTGACCTCCGATGTGACCTGTGACCTCTGCCATGACCCCTGACCTCTGCCGTGCCTGCTGATCTCTGGTATCCCTGACATTGCTCTGTGCGCCCCAGGTGTCTCAGGCCTTCCACTGCAGCAGGTGCCGCCTGCAGTTCATCTTCCAGAAGGACAAGACGCAGCACAAGCTGGAGAGCCACCGCAGCGTCCGCCGGCCTGCCAGGCTGGAGGGTCTGCCGCCAGGGTCAAAGGTCAGTGCCACCTGGCCGCCCTCTGTTGGCAAGCCGCGGCATCCCGGCTTGACGGCCACTCTGCGCAGGTGACCATCAGGACCTTGGGCAAGCTGAGGACTCCCTTGACATCACAGGGGGGCGGAGTCCGGCTGCTGCAGGTCCCGGCCCCACTGGTCCGGCCCATCCACATCAAGACGGAGCCGCGGACGTCACCGGCCGGCCGGACCCCCTCACCCCCTGGACCCCCCCGTTCACCTGACGGCCACGGGGTCACCTTGGACAGGTGCGCCGGCCTCTACAATGCCGTCGCAGCTTAGCAGCTTAGCACCTGGTTGTGACTCCCCCTCTGCTCCGCCCCCAGGAGCGCCCCCCCAGCGGGCAGCCCCCTGCTGTGCTTGGAGTGCGGCAGCGATGCCTCGGATCTTGCCGCCCACTACCCCACCTACGTCCACTGCCTGCTCTGCCGCTACAGCAGCTGCTGCTCCCGGGCCTACGCCGCACACATGATCCAGTAAGGCCATGCGGCGCCACCCCCACACCATCTGGATCTGGTCCTCGGGACCAAGGCCTGCAGTACCCAGTACCGGTACCGCAGTAGTACCGGGAGTACTAGTAGAACTACTTGTACTAGGAGTAGGCCAGTTAGGCCTGCAGTATTGTGTACTCCCACTGCTGTCGCACCAGGAGTACCAGTAGTACTAGGAGGAGAGCGGTAAGTGTACTCCCACTACAGTTGTACCAGGAGTAGGCCAGTAAGGCCTGCAGTATCGTGTACTCCTGCCGCAGTTGTACCAGGAGTAACAGAAGTACCAGGAGTAGGCCAGTAAGGCCTGCAGTATTGTGTACTCGTCGGGCAATAGTACCAGGAGTAAGCCAATAAGGCCTACAGTATCGTGAACGCCTCCTGCAGAAGTACCAGTAATAACAGAAATAGACCAGTAAGGCCTGCAGTATTGTGTATTCTTACTTCTTCAGTGCCAGGAGTACCAGTAGAACCAGTAGTATTGGAGTAGATGGAGGTCTTTTTGTAGGTGTCATTGCTTCAAACCTATGGAATGATCTGGTCTCCATTCCAGCCACCACGTTCCTCGTTCCAAAGACCTGGCCCTGCCCCTGCACAGGAGACCTCCCCCCTGGTGAGATCCAGTTGTTCTCCTTCTTAGAACCTCTGTATTGGAGCCGAATGCAGAAGAAGCTCCTGTGTGGCTCAGGGACCTGACCTGTGTTTCCTCCGGCAGTCCCCTCCTGCTGACCTGCTCCCAGTGTGACTTCAAGCCCGCATCTGGCGATCACATGGCCCGTCACCTGCTGACTCACCCGGAGCACCACAGCGCCACCTGCCGCAGCAGGGGTAAGAGGTCCAAAGCAGGTCCACCGCCTCGTCAGGACCAGCAGTTTTCCTGCACATCACTGAAGTCTTGCACTGAACTGGTAGAAGTTTGAAAGAGAAAATAGTTTGCAGTGGTCTTCACTGCCACACTTGCAAGAAGGTTCCTTGTTCCATTCCCCCCAGGGTTCTCTCTGAGTGGAGCCTCCATGTTGTGTCTGGGTAGGGCACCACCCATCCAGAAGCTCTGTCCCAAGGGTATTAACAAAGACAGCCCGAAACATCCAGAGCCTTGAAGAACTGAGGGCAGATCATCTGATCCTACCCTGGGTTCCAGAGATAGGAGATCCCCCTACCCCCCCCTCACTGGAGGGTGTGTCGGTGGGATGGAGGAGGTTTTGGAGGTATTCCTTCCATCGACCTTCTCCTTCCTCAGTCGAGGTCAGCAACACCCCGTCCCCACCGCACAGTGTTGACGGTGCACTGCTTCCCCCTCCTGAGCCGCCAGATGGTGGACCAGAACCTTCTAGAAGCCGTCTAGAAGTTGTTCTCCGTGGCCTCAACCATCTCCTCCCACGGCTGAGTTGTTGCCTTGGCGACTGCTGTACCAGCATGCAGCTTGGTCTGTCGTTACCCTTCAGCTGCCCCCGGACCCCCCCAGGCCAAGAGACCTAGTCAAGGCTCTGCCTCAGGGGGAGTTGAAGCTCTTTCTGCCCGACGTTCCCAACATACCTTCACCATACGTTTACAGCCCGCCTCGGAGCCAGCTCGCCACCATATGAGACGCTCCGCCCCCTCCTCCACCTGTGGCCCGGGATGTGCTTGTGGCAGGTGCGCACGTGCGCACCTGTATCTCCCTGAGCATGGTGTTCGTGACGGACAGTCCACGATGACGAGCACAGAGTCCCAGTAGCAGAACCCCACTCGGGTTCCGACCCGGGGGGCTGTCCTTCCAGTTCTCACTGTCGCTGCCCACATGGGCGTTGAATCAGAATCAGAAAATACCATATTTGTTCCCAATGGGCAAGTGGGGGGTCTCCCAGGAGAACCAGGGCGTTCCGGGTAGGAGCTCTCTGGCAGCCCCTCCAGGGGGGGGGGCTGACCTGCTGTTGGGTGGAGAGGCACAAACAGTCAGAACCTGCCCCCTCCGAAAGCGGAGGGAAGCCACCCTCTGGTCCACAGGGTCGAACCCCAACACACAGGCGCTGAGTGGGGGAATAATCAGTTTGCCCACAGCTACCCGAAGCCTCTCAATGAGGGAAGCTCTAGAGAGGAGAAGAGTCCAACCCCACCTGGAGGAGGCCCGTTCTGGAGCGCAAGCCGTGTGTTAAGGAGAGCCAGACTAGATCTATCCATAACCTCTCGGCCTTGAACACCAGCTCAGGTTCAACGTGAACACCAACTCAGGGAGTTGTTCTCCACGTTCCCAGAACCAGCGTCTGCAGTAGTGGGTCAAGCCACCACCAAGCTCACGCTGCACCCGACCCCCTTGCCCCCCGGCTTGCCCTGCTTCGGGGCATTCCACAGGAGGAGGGCCCATTTTGTCCTTTGGGGCTCCGCCCACCAGGCACTCAACTCGGTGGTCCACCACCGCTGGCCCTTCTCCAGGGGGGGGGCCTGCTGACCAACAGCTGCACCAGGGAAAGTGAGGTGCTCCAGTCCGATCCAGAGCTGTACCGCCACCAGCTGCACAGAGGGGGAACCACTCGCCAAGGACTTCCTGTCTTTGTTTGGAAGTTTCAGATCCAACACACTTGAGGAATATTCACGCCGAAGTATTCCAGCTGGAGGAATCCTGAGACCTCCACGCCCGGTTGGCTAATCTCTGGTTTGTTTGGGAGATGGGACTCCTTCCAAAGCCTGTGGTGACGTCAAGGTCTGGTAGGCCGAGGCTCTCTGGTGTCCATGTTACTGGAGCCTCTGAAGGACCAGAGAAGGTTTTTGACCTGCCTCTTTAACCAAGCGGCGCCAAAGTAAATGGACCCGGAGGATAAAAGGATTTCGCTGGCCAATGCCAGGAACCTCCGAGATAAGAGCCTTCCCCTGAGATTGTTTAGGTTATTTTTTAACCTTTTCCGTGCACTTTGAGGAAAGCGCGAGAACAACAGACCCTGGGAGGAACCATGTGACAGGACAAGATGGAGAGAAGTTAGGCAGCTGTTTAGGTTTAATTCCCACCTTCTCCGTTGGAATCTGAGTTGAACTTTTAGCAGTCAGATCTTTTTATGGACACCCATGGTTTCTCTTATCTCCACCAAAGAACCAGAATATTGGTTCCATGGTGAACCAGAAACCTTGCAGACTCAAACTAAGAACCTTCTTCACTTAAGGGTTGATGTTGTGAAACTGGGATGTCTGCCTCCGCTCTGTGGATTGAAGGTTCTGGTCAGGCAAACGTCTGCTGAAGCTATTGTAAAGTCACCATAGCTTCGGTGAGCTAGAGCTTTCAGAGGGTTGTCTGGATACTCCCAGTTATTGAGAGGGAAAAGCTCTGCTTGGATCAACATCTCCCTTCTCTTTTCCAGCGCAAAATGAACCTGACATCCAGCTCTGGCAGGCCCAGCTGGGTAGGTCCTCTGAGGAGCAGGACCTGTTCCAGAAGGACTGGGCCGATGTGTCATGGCTGAAATCGGACTACTGGAAGCCGCCGTCGGACAGCAGAGTCGAGGAGTCCTCCGTCCTTCCCTTCCAGCTGAGCAGCGGGCCGCAGCACATCCTGTCTAGGACCTGTGACGCCATCGACTACTTCCAGCTCCTGTTCCCTGCCACCTTGCTGGAGCTGATCGCCAGCGAGACCAACGCCCACGCCAAGATCCGTCGCTACCTGGGATGGGGCTGCCCCGGCTGGGTCCCCGTCACCGCGCACGAGGTCCAGGCCTTCATCGGCCTGTGTGTCCTGATGGGCATACAGAACCTAGCTGACCCGTCGCACTACTGGTCCTGGAATCACTATGACAACAGCTACACCTTCTGCCGCGCCATGACCTACCAGCGCTTTAAGCAGATCGGAGACAACATCTGCATGGGAAGCTTCATCGCCGACGAGTGCCGTGGCTCCGCTGACCCCGCCGACCCGCTGCACATCTTCCGGCCGATGCTGGAGCTCCTGAGCGAAGCCATGTGGGACGCGTACCGGCCCAACTGCTGCCTGACCATCGACAGGGCCCTGCTGCCCAGCCTGGACCTGGTCGGAAGCCCCCGGACACCCCAGGTTTGGCTGCTCTGCGACTCCAAGTCGGGCTTCTGCCACCGCTTCTTCATCCAGGTTCGCGGGGAGGCCGACCAGGAGGCGGGCTTCACCGTGGTGCCGCAGCTTCTGAAAGGTCTGGAGGACAAGCATCACCAGGTCTACCTGACCAGCTCGCTGACGTCCGTCCCTCTTGTGCAGAAGCTCTTGGACCGGGGCATCTACGCCTCCAGCTCCTTCCCTCCTCCCAGCCACATTTTGCCCAGAGCGCTGTGGGAGGAAGGGCAGCTGGAGCGGCCGGGCCACTTCCTGCAGAGGAAGCTCGGCCCCCTGATGGCCACTCGCTGGAGGGACGCCAAGGAAATGGGCTGTCTGTCCACCAACGCCGAGCCGGGCGGTACGGACACGGTCTGGAGGAGGTCCCAGACCAAGGCGGGTGGCCTGGATCCCATTGACCGGCCGATGGCCTTCCGCCTCCTGCAGGAGAACATGCGAGGCGTGGATATCTGCAAACAGCTGCTGGCCTGCAACCCGCTGGGAGGAATCCTCCAGGACCGCCTTTGGAGGCGCCTCTTCTGGTTCCTCGTCAACCTGAGCATCGTCAATGCCTTCATCGTGCTTCGTGAGAGCAGGCGGGAGAACCCGCCTCCCTGGGTGCAGGATGGACTCTTCACTCAGGTCAACTTCCGCAAGCGTCTGGGAAACCAGCTCGCCAAGTGTGCTGATATGCACTGCGATGCCCCAGAGGCGGAGGCGGCCTGCTCTGGCTCGAGGCCCCCGGCCCAGGAGGAACCGCTGAAGCAGCGCCACAGGATGGCCAAGATCAGCTCCATCTCAAAGAGATGCAAGAACTGTAACCTGAAGAACGTCCGGCACGAAAGCGTGTACGGCTGCATTGTCTGCAAGGCCAACCTCTGCAACCAACCCCGCTGCTTCTGGGAGTACCATGGCCTGACATCCGCCAACAGAGGTGGGTATGGGCTGGCTGAGAAGGTCCGAGGGCTCGGAGCTCTGAAAGCAACTGACTTCTTTGAACCCTCTCCCTCTGTCCTCTACAGGCTCCACCAAAGTTGGGTTTGTGAAGAACCGTCTCAGGTGAGAACCCAGGTTGGTTTGACAGAAACATGTGTCTCTAATATTGGCACTAACCCCTCCCCCTCCCCTCCCTCCCCTCCCAGTGGTGAAGTGGTGGTGGAGGAGGTCAAGGACCGGATGGACGCGTCGATGCCGCCGGTTGAGGACCTGGACTTCTCTGACGATGGCAGATATGAGGATGAGCTGGAAGAGGAGCCCGAGGAAGCAGCTGAAGTCGTCAACAAGGACCTTCGGCGTCCCACAACTCCACCGTTGTCCACAGCGGCCGGCCGCCCGCCAACCGCCAACTCTGCTCCGAGGGAGCGCGAGGAACTCCTGACCGCTCGTCAGCTGAGGATCGCCCTCCACGCTCTCTGCGAAGGACTCCGCCGAGCCTCCCGGATCTTCGCCACTGACGGGTGGACGATCTACTCCTGGCTGAAGGAGGCTAGGAAACATCTGAAGCGGGAGCAGAACCCGCAGGGCGACGGCTGGGAGCGCATGGTGGCATGGGTGCTGGCCATGCGCGAGCAGCAGCTTCCCATCACCGAGAGCAGCCTCTTCCACAAAGCCTCCACGGTGAAGAAGAAGGGCGGTTTTGGCGACTCCTTCCGTATCTCCTACGACTGGGCCGTGGGCTTCATGCTGCGCCACGGCCTGGGTCCGCCGACCGTCGGCAGAGAAGCCGTGTTGGCATGCGGCCTGCCGCCGTCTCTGGGAGACAAGATCAGGACCTTCAGGGCCTTCACCCGGAAGGTGGTCCATGCTCACGGGCTTCCGAAAGGCGCAGTAGCAGCCATGGACGAGCTGTGCCTCTTTGTGGACTGGAGGCTGGTTCCCGACAGGTCCAGGCGCGCCGAAGCCCTGGAGCTCACCGGCTCACTGCCGCTGCTGACTGTGTACCTGGCGGCGCTGGCCGACGGCACCATGCTGCCGGCCTTGGTGCTCACCTGCAGGCCGCTGCCAGAGACGCCGCTGCCGGACTGCGTGTTGCTGGAGGCCGGCCACCAGAGTCTGACGGTGGAGGAGTCCCTGGACCTCTGGACCAGGAAGGTCTGGCTCCCCTTCGCAGCCGGTCCCGGCCCCCCCATCAAGTCGCTGCTGGTCCTGGACCGGCACCGGGAACACCTTGGAGATCCCTTCCTCAGCGCCATTGGCGGCTGGAGCACGCTCCCCGCCGTCATCCCCGGAGGTTGCTCCTTCCACCTCCAGCCCCTGGAGGTCTGTGTGAAGCCAGTGCTGCAGCGCCTCCTGCTGTCCCGCTGGTCTGCCTTTGTCTCCAAGATGCCAGAGGAACTGGAGGAGACGTCTCCGCACCGGCTTCAAGCCAACATCGCCAAGCTGCTGGTGGAGTGGGTGGTGGAGGCCCTGATCCACCTGAAGAAACTCCCTCAGGTGTGGAGGAAGTCCTTCCTTCTGACTGGGCTACTGCCCCACGATAGGGACGTGGTGCAGAAGGAGTCAGAGCTGGAGAAGGGGGGTGCTGAACCTGAGGAGAAAGAGGATGAGGTAGAGGGACGTGGGGAAATGGAGGTGCGAAGTCAGAACCTTGAAAAGGTCCAGCTGGACCTCCTGAAGACCCTGAAAGAGACTCTGTCGGGGTCGCAGTGTTTGCAAGAAGATCCTTTTGACCTGCTGGAGATGGAGGAAGACAAGGCCTCAGAGGAGGAAGAAGAAACAATGGCAGAAAGAGAGGACCGGGAGGAGCAGGAGACAGAAGACGACGAGATGGTGATGAACAATGCCGGGAGGGAAAGTGGAGAGGAAGAGGAGCTGATGGAGATGATGAAAGAGGAGACAGATGGGGAGGAGGGAGAAGATATGACGTTAGAGGAGGCCAGAGTCAGGGAGCTCCTGGAGGTTGAAGGGGCAGCAGAGGTAGAGGAGGGCGAGATGAAACTTCTCGAGTACAAAGAGAAAGAGGAGAGCAGTCGGGAGAAGGTGGGGGAGGACAGTGAGGAGGAGCAGGGCAAGGAGACCGAGGAAGACCAGGAGGAGGCCAGCAAGGAGAGGAGGGAGAGGAGGGAGACTCGGATCGTGGTCGGAGAAGAGCTGGGCGACGAGTGGAAGATGACGGTGAAGAACAGGCCTGAAGGACCAGAGGCTGAGGAGAACCGGCCCGCCTTCAGGCTGGCCCTGAGAGGAAGCTCAGAGCCCGGGTTCCAGTCCAGACCGGCTTGACTGGCAGGTGGCGGTGCAGGAGGTAGAACCGGTTCTTTAGTGGCCCCTGACGGGCAGGTTCTCCTCCTCCGTGCCGTCGGACTCGGTTCTTTCGGAACCCGCCATCAAAACTGATCTGTGAAAAATGGACAGGGCGGCAGGGAGAACTTCAGAAACCCTCTGACACGTTCATTGGCGTTTGACTGCAGCTCCACCAGGAAGACAACCCTTCTCTTGTCCATGTGTGGCGGAGAACGAAGAAGACTGGCCCTGATGAAGAGGCTCCGCCTCCTCAGTCCTCCTCGCTCCCGTCCAACCAGGGAGGTCGACAGAAAGCAATGTTGGACTTCCTGTCTCCAGCCACAGGAAGGATGTAGAGATCTGAGATGACCCTCCAAATAAAGAACCAGAACAGTGTCTGCCTCACTTTGTTCCCGTAGCTCCAACAGCTGTTTTGTGTCTCAGCTGGGACCTTTAACTATCAGCTCATGACCCTGCGTGCGTGCGTGCGTGCGTGCGTGCGTGCGTGTGTGAGTGTGTTTGAGTGACAGTGAGAGAGACAGGCTCATGCCTTCAGGTGTTCCCCACTCCTCTTCCTCATGAGAAGGTTTGCCCTGAACTCAGGGAGTCCTGCCCCAGCCCGCCAGGTCAGGGGGGCCCGTGGTGGGGGGGGGGTGAGCTGCCGAAGCCTCAAGGGTTAAATATCACACCGGTCTTGGCTCCACCCCAGCCCTCTGATTGGCTGCCTCTTAGTGGACCACTCTCACAGTGCACTATCCAGTGCAGACCTGAGGGACCTGACCACGACCGGGAGCAGACATGGGTGAGTCGCACTCCTAGAGGGTCCGTGATCTCCGATTATTGTTGATTGAAAGTGGTGGTGGCTCTGTGGGTCAGACCACCTAGCCCGCGGGTCCAGCACCAACCCCGGGAATGGTGAGAATGCCCGGCGTAAGAGCCGGAGGAGGAGGTGCTGTCGATCTTGGCTCCGGAGCCTTCTGAACCCTCCAGGGGGGCTTTCATAAATCTGCAGGACGTCTGGGCGGAGAAGCCCTCGGTCACAGCAGCAGTCCTGAGGTAAAAGGTCAGGACAGGTCCTCAACAATCTTGAGGTGGCTCCTTTAAGCAAGGTGGAGGGGGCAGTGTGTTTGTGTAGGGGGGGGGGCTTTTGTGTGTCTGTGTGTGAATGAATGTGGGCTGGTGTGAGTAGGGGGCGCTGTGTGTGTGTGTGTTCATGTTTGCGTGCGCGCCCGGGGACCTGCCAGTGTCTGTGTGTGTGCACCGGGGGGGTGTGCCTGTGTATGTGTGTGTCTGGGGGGGGTTGTGTTACATAACAGGCTGGAAGTTACACTGCATCACAGGAATGTGAATCAAAATTTGAAGGCGCATCACACTGATTGGTCAATTGGTCAATTTATGTTTTTGTTACAATTTACTTCTTCCTATCAGTCTCTCTCTCTCTCTCTCTCTCTCTCTCTCACACATACCATCAGCCAAACACAGAAATGTGTGTAAGTCTCGGCGTCTACCCCCGGACTTTGAGTCGCCGTCACACAAACATTAACTGCTGGTTGTAAACCCTGCCTTCCTGTCACAGCCGCCTTTCCGGACTTTTGTAAACATCACCTATGAATCAACTGACCTGCATACATGACCTGCCAATCATCCAACATGTAAACACGACCTGTCAATCATCCGACATGTAACATGTAAACACGACCTGTCAATCTACTTAACTGTATATGTGACCTCTCAATCACACAACCTGTCGGTCGTCGGTCTGTGTGAAGGGATAGTACGAGCCTCTGAAGCTGATGCCGACCGTGACCTTTGACCTTTTCCTCAGCCAGCTGTTCAGGATGTGGACCTGGATACCGAAGCCCACTGGACGCCATGAAGGGTGAGTGCGACGAGGCCCAGCCGCAGGTTCACGAGTTGGCAGATGAACTCAGTTGGATGAAACCACAAGACAGGAAGCCCTCTACTTGGCCGACGTGCCGGTGAATACCGCCAAGCTGCGAGCCGATCTGACATCTGATGACCTTGCGGCGACGGGAAGCTGTGTGCGGGTGATGATGTCGGAGCTCCATCTGCTGGCCATCTCTGTGTCGCGCCACATGATGGCGCTCACAGTACAACTCATTGGCTGTCAATCAGTAATGACTGACAATCACACAATCGAATGTTATTGTGACGATGACGATGGCCTTTAAGGACCTTCAGCCCGACGACCTTTTCGAAGTGTCGCTAACGCATCCCGTCACCATTTGCTGTCCAAGGTCCTCGCGAAAAGATCGTGTACCTGCCGTGCATCTACCGGAACACGGCCACGCTCAAGTCGGACTACCTAGCTACGGTGGACGTGGACCCTGAGTCACCCACTTACTGCCAGGTCTGAGTCACCGACCTCCCCGCTCTCTTGTCCTTCCATGGCTTTGCCCTTTGACCTCTGCCCTCAGGTCATCCACCGGCTGCCCATGCCAAACCTGCGTGATGAGCTGCACCACTCTGGCTGGAACGCCTGCAGCAGCTGCTTCCTTGACACCTCCAAGAAGCGCAACCGCCTGATCCTGCCGGCGCTCATCTCGTCACGGATCTATGTCATCGATGTCGGGACAGCGCCTCGCCAGCCACGGATCCACAAGGTGACTGAGCCCTCCGCCAATGGAGGGCCGGGGGCAGGGTTTCCTAGGCGAGGACCCTCGGCACCAGACAAACATGAGCCCGCAGGGAGCAGGACAGGAGCCGCAGCCAGGATGTCCGGGCTTTGGTGGACACGGTCCAGGTGGACACATCATCTGGCCCTGAGGTTCTCTGAGCAAGTTTTTCTGGGTTCAAATTTAGGACCTCCAGGTCTGCCTTGCTCAGAACCAGCTCTGGATCTGGATGGTCATGACGGTTAGAAACTTCAGAGGGTGAGGACTCTAGATCCTCCAGATCCTGCTGCTGTAGTGCTCTTTGAACGGGAACGTGGACTGGAGGAGGATGTCCTTTGACAGCTGTGTTTGGACTGAGGCGGCTGTCTCTTCTCAGATGGTGGAGCCCGTGGACGTGTTCTGGAGGTGTGGCCTGGCAAATCCTCACACCACCCACTGCCTGGGGAGCGGTCAAGTCATGATCAGCTGCATGGGGGACCCAGCCGGGAATGGCAAAGGTCAGACTCGCCGAGGACAGAACCGCGGCGCCCCGGGGGACAGGGTCTTCACCTCTGCCGCTCGTCTTCAGGGGGCTTCATCCTGCTGGATGGCGAGACCTTCGACGTGATCGGGAACTGGGAGCACCCGGGGGAAGCGGCCCCCTTTGGCTACGATTTCTGGTACCAGCCCCGTCACAACGTGATGATCAGCACCGAATGGGGAGCTCCCAAGGCTCTGGTGGACGGCTTCAACCCAGCTCACGTGGCGGACGGTGAGTGGACACGGTTGGGATATAGAGATGTACGAAGCCCTCCTTTACTGGGCGTGGTAGGAGAATAGGTTCCTCTGGATCAGAGTTGGAACCCAACAATTCAGGGTAATGTTTTGTGGGCAACCAGATCCAGAACCTGCAAACACTAAGAAGGACCTCCTGGCTCCACCTCCACCCATCGGACTCACAGTCACATGCATTTCAGTCAGAACTCGGTCTGGGTGTTCTTGAAACACATCTGAGTTCTCTGGTCTCCAGCAGGGCGTTTGTAACTCTATAGACCTGGACACTGGCCCCTTGTTTCTGACCCAGGTCAGTACGGCAGGTGCCTCCATGTCTGGGACTGGACCTCACGCAGGAAGCTGCAGACCCTGGATCTGGGTGAAGAGGGCGCCATTCCCCTGGAGGTCCGGTTTCTGCACGACCCCAGTGCTTCTGAAGGCTACGTGGGATGTGCCCTGGGGGGATCCGTGTTCCGGTTCTACAAGACATCAGTCAGTCCCGTAGCACTTGCTCTGGTCCCAGGAAGACCTCAGTTGGTCATGAGGTCTGGAGTGAGTCATTGTCCTGTCTCCGTCCTCAGGCAGGAACCTGGGCAGCAGAGAAGGTCATCAGTATCCCGAGGAAGAAGGTGGAGGGATGGATGATGCCAGAGATGCCTGGTGAGTCGGCTGCCCCCCTGGTGTCCAGCGCAGGTACAGATTGCCTTGTTGCAAGCGGTCGATGCTGGTTCCAGAGTCTCACGGTTCTCAAGACCTTTGAGAACCCACGTGGAACATTCTTGAAGCCTTCTTTAGCTTTGAAAGTCTCACGCGTCGTGAGGTTCCAGGACCAACCTGCTTCTCCTGGCTTTAGTTCTCACATTCAGCGAACTTTTAAGTGTCAAGTGACTTCTGAGGAAGGTTCTACAGGAAAACGTGAGGGAACTTCCAGCCTGATCAGAAAAGCCAGCTTAGACCAGGAGGGGTGTGCGTAGAGCCTCATGGAGACGTTACGTTTCCAGCTGGAGATGTGGGCGTGTCGGGTGCTGTCACGAGCTCCAATATCTCTGCAGGTTTGATCACGGACATTCTGATCTCCATGGACGACCGCTTCCTCTACTTCAGTAACTGGTTGCACGGAGACATTAGACAGTATGACATCTCTGACAGGAGGAACCCACGTCTGACGGGCCAGGTATGACCACACCTGGGGATGTCTCCTGAGGGATGTCTCCTGGGGATGTGGCGGCCTCACCTGTCTGCCTCTTTCAGGTGTTCCTGGGAGGAAGTCTGGTCAGCGACGGGCCAGTCAGAGTGCTTCAAGACCCAGAGAACCAGCCCCAACCGGAAGCATGTGTCATCCAGGTAGAGGAGCGGTCCTTCTCACCTCTCCGTCCATCCCACCCGTCCATGTGTTTCACCCCTCAGTCTGTGTGTTCCACCTGTCTCCCTCCCAGGGGAAGCGTGTCCCAGGAGGTCCTCAGATGCTACAGCTGAGTCTGGACGGCCGGAGGCTGTACGTGACCACGTCCCTCTACAGCGGCTGGGACAAGCAGTTCTACCCGGACATGATCAAGTCAGTACCACAAGTACTACCAGTACTCCTAGTTGTACTTGTACGACTTGTACTACTAATCTGAGCACTATAACCAGTACATCCAGTACTACTGGTTCTACAAGTACAACCAGTACTCCTAGTATTACTGTGAATATTTGCCAGGAGGCTGCTGTAACCCCCCCCTCTGTCGCCATGGTGACGGGTGGACTCGAACCGTCCCTCTGTTGCAGGGACGGCTCGGTGATGATGCAGATCGAGGTGGACTCTGTCAATGGCGGTCTGTCCCTCAACGAGAACTTCCTGGTGGACTTTGGGAAGGAGCCCGATGGTCCTGCTCTGGCCCACGAGCTGAGATACCCCGGCGGAGACTGCACGTCCGACATCTGGCTGTAACTAAGGAAACAAGCACTTTCCTGCTTTGAGCTGCATGTGACGATCGGGTCACCCGATCATAAACTTCACTGTCATTATTTGAATCTTCTGTCAGGTCGCTTTCTCAGAGGGACCTTCTGTCACAGGAATATGTTAATCTTCTTCTCATCGATGCTCCTCCTTCAGGGCTCACCATAGCCGAGCCCAAGTACATCTTTATGTTCACGTGCCAGCAGAATGCGTGTGTGTTTGGTATGCTCAACGGAGATGGACCGGAAAGCAGTGCTTGGACTCCAACCCCCTCTCCTTGTGAGGCTTGGGGTCAAGCAGAGGGGCCCCAGCTCTGGACCCTCTCCCTGGCCTTGTGAAAGACTTGCTGACTTTGAGAAGCTCTTCACTGGGTCAATAAACATACAGTCTCACAGCAGTACAAATGTGTTTTTCTGAGAACTATGAATATCTACCAGGCAGCTTTCACAGTGTTTGCACTCTCAGACAGAAAACCGAATTTAACCTGAGGAATCAAACCTGAAGCCTGAAACCCTGAAGAAAAAAAGTTGAAGAATTGAAGCCAAAGGCTTAAACCTGAAGAATTAAACTCGAATCCTTAACAATAAATACTTTGAATCTTAAACGGAACGAATGGAAGCCAAATGCTTGAAACGGCGAACAGACAGTCTCTGGAAAGAGACCGGAGCCGGAGCAGCGCAATACCCTATCCAGCCGGTGGGGGCGCTGTGGCCGCTTCGTCCCCGACGCCCCGGAAGCGCGATCGGCGAACGGCGCCCCCTGCTGGCTGCGCAGATGTAGTTGAGATGCGGATCAAAGAGCATCAATGGAAACTAACTGGACTTGAACCTTCAGTCGGAACTGAGAACCAGGCAGGTAGGACCGAACCACAGGGAGGCCCGCGGATCTGTCACCGAGCTCCACGGCCTGCGGGCCCGGAGCCGTTAGCTTGGCCTTCACGGGAACTGCGCGGCGGTGAGCAACAGTTGGCCCGTAGTGTGCCGGCTAATGCTAAAGCTAACTGTCTGAGGGCTAGCTTCTGTCGCCTGCCGACGCCGGTCCGGCCGGGCTAGCTCGTTGCTGGCTAACTCTGGTCTTTAAACAGAGCCTTTACATGGCGACGCTAACCCGGGGTTAGCTTGCTAAGGGGCACAGTTAGCCGCCAGCTAGGCTTGAATTCTAGGACTTATTTCGGTCTTCTGTTGTCGGATATTTCACTTGAGTGAACGTCTTATCGATCAAACTCTGCTTCTCCTCACGGTTAGAGGTTTTACCTGCTTATATGTGACTGCGACAAAACCAAACACCGTGTAATTGAACAGCCAGGAGAGAGTGAGTTACCGTGGCGTCAAGCTAATCAGCCCCTGGAATAATCTCCGGGAGTTGGTGTGAATGTGCGGCTGTCCATGGAGGACGAGATCTCTGAGTTAGATGACAGCCTTGTCATGGGGAGATGACTGTTCAGATTTCTTCACACACATACTGACTCACGGACCGGGATAAGCAAACACTCGGGTTGTGTGTGTGTGTCTGTGTGTCTGTTTTATTCATTGATCATGTGATGTCAGACTCCACTCGTCAAACTGTTGCTTCAGTCTAACCCCCCCCCACCTCCCCAGCTGTCATTTGAAGTGGATTATCTGCTCTCCTCGCAGGGTTTCTGGAAAGTCTGCTTCCACAAACAACTTAAAAGAATGGATGGCTGCAGTGACCTCTGACCTTTCGTCAGCTTCAGAGGAGAAGGGTGGGGCATCCTTGCTGCCGTGATGGAGCACAAGGATATGGAGTTGTCCCCTGCGCCCTCTGACAACGAAAGCCCCTGCTCTTCCCCTTCCCTGTCCCTCCCCTCAACCCCCTCTTCGTCCTCTGGCCCCCCCCAGGCCGTCACTCCCCCGCTGGGGGTCATCAGCGAGGGTGTGGCGGAGCTCAGTCTGGTCATCAACGCCGAGGTGGCACAGTTAGCCTGTCAGGAGGTGCTACAGAAGGTTAAACTGCGTCAGGAGGGTTGCGACTCCCAGAACGGCGCTGGGGCCGAACCCCCTGACCACGGAGTAGCCGATACCCGGGAGGAGGACTCCGATGGGGGAGCCCCCGGCTCTGTGAAGAGCGCTCGGCGCCGGCAGAGGCACAACCCCTCCAAACAGTCGTGGCTGCTCCGCTTATTCGAGTCTAAGCTGTTTGATGTTTCCATGGCGATTTCCTACCTACACAACTCTAAGGAGCCCGGCGTCCAGGCCTACATCGGCAACCGTCTCTTCAGCTTCCCCCACGACGACGTGGACTTCTACCTGCCTCAGCTGCTCAACATGTACATCCACATGGACGAGGACGTCGGTGATGCCATTAAGCCCTACGTAGTAAGTCCTGTGTCTGCCGTGAAACACACACACACACACACACACACACACACACACACACACACCTGATTTCTACCTCTACATCGCAAAACACTTTTCTGACGAGGTGCTCACTGTACCATGGTCATTTGTAATGCCCCTTGTTGCCTTCAAGTCTTACATGTCCCCTCTGCATTGCTTTCAGGTGTAATCTGTATTCTCTGTATTGCCTTCAGTGTCACGTGTCTCCTCTGTGGTGTCCTCAAGTGTTACATGTCCCTTCTGCATTGGTTTCAGTTGTAGCCTGTTTTCTCTATGTTACCTTCAGGTGTAACCTGTATTCTCTGTGTTGCCTTCAGTGTAATATGTCGCCTCTATGTTGCATTCAGGTGCACCGCTGCAGACAGAGCATCTCGTTCAGCCTGCAGTGTGCCTGGCTGCTAGGCGCTTACTCCTCGGACATGCACATCTCTACGCAGCGCCACTCCCGCGGCACTAAACTGAGGAAACTTATTTTGTCGGACGAGCTTAAACCGACGGGCCCCCGTGCTCGCAGGGACCATGTGACCCTGTCGGCCTTCTGTCCGGCCGCGGCAGCCCCTGTTGGCGAGCACGGGTTGTCGCCCTCCAAACGCACACACCAACGCTCCAAATCAGATGCCACAGTCAGCATCAGCCTCAGCAGTAACCTGAAGAGGACGGCGAGCAACCCCAAGGTGGAGAGTGATGAGGTGACTACCCCACACACACACACACACACACACACACACACACACACACATAGACGGTGCGGCGTGGAAAAGTTTCAGGCCAATGGTACAGCATTGCAAATATGGAGGCCTCCACCCAGAGCCGCTTCAGCGTGCTGCTTATACCACACACTGCTGGAGGTTTTTCACAGCTCCCTATGCAACGCCACTGAAGCTCCGGCAGATGCCACCGCTGAGGGTCCGGTCCTCTGTCCCCCCAGGCTGAAGGGGACAGCAACTTGCCATGCAGAGGCCTTCACTCACACCTCAAACAGTGGTGTTTCTTTGAAAGCCCCGGCCGTGGAGAGCAGACCCGCCCCAGGGTCTCCTCCGGCGCAGTCCACTCAGGCTACAGGAGGGAGAGTGGCTGCAGTGGAGAACTTGGTTCCGGCGTTCTGTCGGGGAACCCCGGTCCCCACGGTGACCTGCCGGGCGGAGAAGGGCAGCCATCTTAGCCATAGTTAGCCTCAGAAGAGTGATGCTAGATGCTAGTGTTAGCCCATTTGCTAACCGTGCCTCTGTCCTCAGGGTGAGCAGTCTGAACATGGGTTGAGGGTCATTATAGCAGGTGACCAAAGGTGGGTCGCAAAGGAAGAGGAGGTAGATCAGCTGAGCAGCAGGTAGGTGGAATGGCCCCGTCGCAGAGACCCGGCCCGGCCTGAGCAGAACTAAATCCCCGTCTATATCACGTGTGACACACAGGAGGTCAGGGGGCGCCACAGACGGCAGGTGAGGGAGAAGCAGCCACAGCCTCAGGCAGGTAAAGTTAGACCAGGTTCAGCCTCAGCATGGCCCGCTCCCGCTCAGGCAGCAGATGGGGTTTCCCTGAGCCTGTGTATGTCTGTCCTTCAGTCCTGGTGGGGCTGAGAAGATCTGCACTGGACTTTAACTGATGACAGCCTTTTGTGCATCAGTTTTGCTCATAGCTCTTGACATGATAGTGTGTCTCTCTCACACAAACACACACAAACACACACAAAAACACGCGGACAATTCCTACGGTCCTGACTTCTGACCTCTGACCCCCAGGATAGCTGTTCCAGCTGCAGTCTGGACTTTGAATCTGGTTCTGTAAGTCCCTTTTCCAGAATCCTTCTCTGGGGTGCATTGTGGGAACTGTAGTCTGCTGGGACCTGATTCAAGATCAGTGGGACCTCTTTTACACCAGAAAGGGGGCAGGTGTTCCTGCTGACCTGCTCTAACCTGAGAGAGCAAGTCCTGGCCCAAGGACCCGCCCTCCAGCTGACAGGTCATTCTTCTCTGTCTGACCAACCAATCAGAGCTCAGTGTGATCTGCAGGGTCAACTCTGCCTCTTGTGTGTGACCTCCTCCTCGTCCTGTCCTTCTCCTCCCCCCCTCTCCGTCTTCTTCTCCGTCCTCCTCTTTCTCTGAGTCTCTTGGGACCTGAGACCGGCCCCTCCCAGAAATCAAGCGGTGCTTCTGTTGTACAGCTCAGGCCCACCTTCTCCTCCTCAGAGGTTCAGAGCTGCTGGCGACCTTTCTGTGTTCTGTTGTCCGTCAGTTCTCCTGCCCTGTTCTACCTCTTAATCTGACCTCCAGCCAAAACCCACCGGTAAACACTGCGACCATCGGGGGCTGCAGCGTCACTAGATTTGCTGGTGGACAACCGTTATACCGAGACTGTTGATTGGTCTGCTGACCTGACTCACTGATTGGCTTCCCTCTGCCTGTTAAACTGTGCCTCAGCGGTGTCTCATGCACGGCGTGCGCTGACCCCGCGGTGTCGCTGCTGCTCCCTGTCCCTGCAGCCGGTGCGCCTGGCTCCTCAGCGGGAGTTCATCAAGTCCCTGCTAGGCATCGGGAAGCGTCTGGCCACGCTGCCCACCAAGGAGCAGAAGACCCAGCGTCTGATCTCGGAGCTGTCGCTGCTCAACCACAAGCTGCCGGCCAGGGTGTGGCTCCCCACCGCTGCCTTTGACCACCACGTGGTGCGGGTGCCACACACGCAGGCTGTGGTTCTCAACTCCAAAGACAAGGTAGGAGCCCCCGCCCAGCGGGTCAGGGCTCAGCCGCCGGCCTCTCACCCTCTCACCTCCTGTCCCACAGGCGCCCTACCTCATCTACGTGGAGGTCCTAGAGTGCGAGAACTTTGAGACGTCCTGCGTGCCCACGCGGATCCCCGAGAACCGGATCAGGAGCACCAGGTCGGTGGAGAATCTGCCGGACTGCGGCATGACGGCGGAGCAGCGCGCCGGAAGCTTCTCCACCGTCCCCAACTACGACAACGATGATGAGGCCTGGTCCGTGGACGACATTGGGGAGCTGCAAGTGGAGGTAGGCGGCAGCCTGAGGTGCGACTCTTCTTGCTGGAAGCTCTCTAACCTGCATCTCCTGCAGCCGCCCGAAGTCCACGCCTCCTGTGACAACATCAGCCAGTTCTCCGTGGACAGCATCACCAGCCTGGAGAGCAAGGAGCCAGTCTTCATCGCAGCTGGAGACATCAGGTGTGTGATGAACCCCAGCAGTACCACCACCTTGTCTTTTAAACCCCCACTCACTTGCTACCCAGAAGGACGACCTTCCCTTCAAAGCAGAAGGTCCAGCATGTAAGGCCAGGTGAGAACATGCCTCCTGTGTGCAGGCGGCGCCTGTCAGAGCAGCTGGCCCAGACCCCGACCACCTTCAAACGAGACCCAGAGGACCCGTCAGCCGTGGCCCTGAAGGAGCCCTGGGAGGAGAAGGTCCGGTACGTAATGTCACCGAGAGGAGGTCCGCCCTGGGGTTTACGGGTGCGGTGACGCGTGCGGTGATGTCTTCTCAGGCGGATCCGGGAGGGCTCTCCGTACGGACACCTGCCCACCTGGAGGCTCCTGTCTGTCATTGTCAAGTGCGGGGACGACCTCCGGCAGGAGCTGCTGGCCTTCCAGGTGCTGCAGCAGCTGAAGGTGAGGCGCGCTGACATCGTGGCCGCCAGACCCCCCGACCCCCCCACCCTGCTGACTCCAAACCCCTCCATTCTCCAGTCCATCTGGGAGGTGGAGCGTGTCCCCCTGTGGATCAAGCCCTACAAGATCCTGGTGCTGTCCTCAGACAGTGGGATGATCGAGCCGGTGGTGAACGCCGTGTCACTCCACCAGGTGAAGAAGCACAGCCAGCTGTCCCTCCTGGACTACCTACTGCAGGAGCACGGAGCTCCGACCACCGAGGCCTTCCTGTCCGCGCAGAGGAACTTCGTCCAGAGCTGCGCCGGGTACAGCCTCATCTGCTACCTGCTTCAGGTCAAGGACAGGTGAGGACCTCAGTGCTGGGATTGGAGGGCCGTCAACTCGGGTCAGGGATCGCGGTCGACGGTGGACCTTCCTCTGGATCTTCAGACTTGCGGTCTTGTAACTAGTCGCCCGCTAACTAGTAGGCAGTCCCCTGGTTACCTGACGGTCATTGACCTTCTCCCTCAGACACAACGGGAACATACTGCTGGACGCCGAGGGCCACATCATCCACATCGACTTCGGCTTCATCCTCTCCAGCTCCCCGAGGAACCTGGGCTTCGAGACCTCCGCCTTTAAGCTCACCGGCGAATTCGTGGACGTGAGTGAAGAACGGATCCTGCTCAGCAGGCCCACCGCTCCCCGGCTCACGTGTGTGTCTGTGTGTGTGTTTGTGTACAGGTGATGGGCGGTCCAGATGGTGACATGTTCAACTACTACAAGATGTTGATGCTTCAGGGTCTCATCGCCGCCAGGAAGCACATGGACAGAGTGGTGCAGATAGTTGAGATCATGCAGCAAGGTCTGTGGCACGCACACACATGCACGCACACACACACACACACACACACACACGCACGCACGCACTGAGGCTGTGCCCTGTGGCCTCCAGGCTCGCAGCTACCCTGCTTCCACGGCTCCAGCACCATGCGGGGCCTGAAGGAGCGCTTTCACATGTCCCTGACGGAGGAGCAGCTGCAGCTTCTGGTGGACCAGCTGGTGGACGGTTCCATGCGTTCGCTCACCACCAAGCTGTACGATGGCTTCCAGTACCTGACCAACGGCATCATGTGACCTCTGACCCCCGATCCCCAGCCCCGGGTGCCAGGACAGCCCCCGTACTTGACCAAAGGCATCGTGCGACCTTTGACCCTCAGCCCCGCCCCTCACCTCCCCTCCTCGGACAGACTCTGAGCCAATCGGAGCGCGGCCTGGTTTTACTTTGAACTGAGTAAAGACTGAGGACGGAGAGGACCAGACTAGATCTTCATCTTTAAACCTGTGAATCTCCTTTGTCTCCTATTAAACCACATCAGTGTCTCCTGCTGTGTGTGTGTGTGTGTGTGTGTGTGTGTGTGTGTGTGTGTGTGTGTGTGTGTGTGTGTCTTGCTTGGATTAAAAAGTCCATGTCTGATGTTCCTTCCTTTTGAAGTAAAATAATCAAAGTTCTGCTCGTCACTTTTATTGATCCCCTATATGTGTTGATCACAGTGGAACCTCCAGAGATGTCTGAACCAGTGTGTCCTCACATGTTTACTACAATGTTCTAGTTGAGTCTTGTGAACCTGCAGCTTCTGGCTTGCTTTTCAAACCCAAACAAACATGGATGGGATGATGGACCCTTCTCCAGACCAGGTCACCTGGATTGGCTGCAAATCCTCCTACCCTTTAGAGTAGATGCATGGGAGACTCCCCTGTACTGTGGCTTCCATCACCAGATGGTGTCTGCATGTCATGTGACTGCCACCTCCAGGTGTCACCTACCTGACCACGGAGAGAGGCCAGAGAATCCGGTGCTCCTCTGAGTCACGAGGAACCTGAAGAACCTGCACCTCCTCAGGATAAGGACCTGACGGAACACAGTGGGCCACAGAAGATCCAGAAGTCCGACGCAGGGCGAGTTTTAAGATGACAGAAGAGAAATCAAAGGTCATGGGGATCATCACACGTCGGCTCGATTTCAGGGCAGACGACTGCTGAAGGACAAAGAAGAAGTAGTAGGGCGCCCTTCAAGGGGTTTGTCCCCTCACTGCGTCTCCTGTGACTGGCCGAGCGGTTGGTCCGTCTCGAGGAGCACCGTACCGTCGTGGAGACCCCGAGCCGAACTTCTTGAGGTTTTCCGGTTCAGATCTCGTTCGGACATCCGGTTCTCCCGGGGGACATGAAGGCCACGCGGCCAGGAGCGTCTCCTTCAAAGCTTCAGCCTTCTGTTGGGCCTCACGAGGTTCAAAGGTCAGAACAACATCTTCTCGAGCGGGTCCTGGTCCGACCAGCAGGAGGCAGCAGAGGCGGAACTCCCAGAATTCCACAGGCAGGGTGAGGCCACACCTGCCCACACCTGCAGGCAGCAGGAGACCGACAGGCAGGAGCACAATGCTGGGCCTGCTGCAGCTCTGACTTCCTGGACCGAGGTGGACTAAGGGAGACCGAGGTGGACCTAGGGGGACCGTGGCGGACCGAGGGGGACCAATCTGGATCCTGCTGATCCACGTGGTCCTTGGCTGAAGGTTTCAACATTCAAGGGAAGCGGGAAGTGAAGGAGCAGACATGGTGAGTCTCCTCAGAGCAAGGCTAACTGATCCTGGTCCAGGTTCTGACCCCAGAACCGGACCTATCTGCTCCCCCAGCGCACCCAGTCTGCTTTTGGCAGAACTAAAGGTCCAGGTTCAGTTCCTGGATGTTGGCCTGGACATGACCAAGATCTTTTCCCTAGTGGGTCCTGGTTCTGGGGCAGGCTGTTGTTTCCTGCAGCTGCTCCAGGTCCTGCTCCTGGAGACCGGACCAGAACCAAGGAGACAACCGGATCGCGGGCAAAGTCCAGCTGAGAGGAATCAGGAGGAATCCCTCAGTTCCTCTGCGAGTTATTCTGCTGGTTCCTCTGCTGGCTCCTTATGTGGGTTCTTCTGCTGGTTCCTTATGTGGGATCTTCTGCTGGTTCTTCAGAGTTGTGCTGACCCGGGTTCTTCAACTGGCCCTTCCAAAAAACAGCACAGGAAGTTGCTCTGTGATTTTTATAAATGAAGAAGTTCGAGGAACCCTTTTCTATGTGTCACCAACCCCTGCATGTGGAAACAATTATTGATGTGATCACTGATCGCTGGACGGATTGGGATTTTATTCTGAACCTTGTTTCCTAATTTCAGTTTCAGAATCTCAATCTCATTGTGATGGAGAGGAACTAAGGCAGGCATACACACACATGCAGGCACGCAGGCAGGCAGGCAGGCAGGCAGCTGGACATGTCGAGGCCTCACCAACAGACAAGATCCCACTAGATGTGGAATGTTGGGAATCTAGGAGGGACACACACACACACACACACACACACACACACTGTACATACATGCAGATGGACACAAAAACAAAAATGAACATGATTACATTTAAAAACACACACGGTCCTTCCTCTCCTCCTCCCTCAAGAGTCTCCACAGTGAATCCACCTCCTCCATCCAACCCTGTCCTCTGCTGTCCCTCTGATGGACTCCTTCCTGATCCTCTCCATCCTCGTCACTCCCAAGGAGGAACCACAACATCTACATCTCTGCTACCTCCAGCTCTGCTTCCTGTCTTTTCCTCCAGTACTTAAACTCCTCTACCTTCTTTATCTCCACTCCCTGTAGCCTCATAGTTCCTCTTGGGTTCCTCAAATCTAAAAAAAAAATTCTATTTAGTACACTTTATTAATCCCTTGCAGGGAATTCCTCCCCGCATTGAACCCATCATGGATGAGCCATAAGCAGCTGGCAGACACTTAGGGGTTCAGTGCCTTGCTCAACAACACTTTGACCGGCTCGGAGGAGCCGGGAAACCAACAAGGAATGTAATCCCCAGTGCCCCCCCTTTTTTGTCTCTTTATTAATCCCTTGTGAGAAAACTTCTAATTCAAACACATATATTCCGTCCAGCTGTGGCAAACCTTCATCCTCCTCCTTTCTAGAGCAAACCTCCACCTCTCTTAGATTTTCCTCTACCTGTTCCTTGCTCTCACAATACATCACAATACTGCAACCATCTCTTTGTTTTGCCATCCTGTATAAATCATTCTCTCCCTCCTTACTGTCCAACCGAGCGTACAAGTCCCCATACGAAGGGGCGGTTCTGGGCAACGCACCATCAAAGTGCAGAAAAGGAGGGAATTTTCAAAATGTCATTCAACCGCTGTTCCGAAATCTCCTCAAATTCTCAGACTCTCATGTGAATTTTTTTTTTTTTTTCTTCAAAGAACAGGCACTTCAATGCGTCCCAATGGGTTCTGGACATACGGGCTTGCGTCATTACGTAACCTGCTCAGGTTTGCACACACACACACACACACATGCGTCATACGGGCAAAGGTCGAACAGGCTTCTCTTCATATTCAGAGGTATCTGAAGGTAAACTGATAATTCTTCGATGAATCAATGGTCAATGTAGATCATTTAACTCGTGGGCAATGACAGATGTACCTTCCTTGGTACAGGGCACAGGTACTGGATCTCCCTGTACTTCTGTCCCCTCGGTGTCCCACGTCTTCTTTGACAACCTCTTTCTCTGTAAATACTCCTGCACTTCCTCATTCCACCACCAAGTCTCCTTTTCTGGTTTCCTTCGATGACACACCAAGTCCTCTCCTACTTTTCTCCGAAACCTCTCTGACCACCCAGAGCCTTTCTCAACTCCTCCCTGAAAACCATCCAAGTCTTCTGGTCCTAGAGTCGGGAAGGTCTCACACGTCCATCTGCTCTCTATACACCTGTTTGCATGTCCGTCCCACAGGGGAGTAAGGAGCGCTATCATTGGCTGGCCCAGAATGTGAAGGTGAGCGGTGTGGACGACATGGTTCTTCTGTCCAAGATCAGCGAGGAGGCCATCACGGAGAACCTGAAGAAGAGATACATGGACGACTACATCTTTGTATCCTTCTCTGCCCGACCCGGCCGGCTGCGTCAGGGTCTCTCTTCTGGTCCGGGTTGAAGTCCTGGTCCTCGGATCTTCTAGCTGTGGTCGCGCTGGTTCCTCCTTGACCTTCTCCTGTCAGACCTACATTGGACCGGTTCTGATCTCAGTGAACCCGTTCAAGCAGCTGCCCTACTTCACTGACAGAGAGGTGGAGCTTTACCAGGGAGCTGTGAGGATCACACACACACACACACACACACACACACACACACCCCGGTGATGATGATGCTTGTCTGTCAGTGATGGTCCGTGACCTCTGACCCCAGGCTCAGTACGAGAACCCGCCCCACATCTACGCGCTGGCGGACGACGTGTACCGCAACATGATGATTGACAGCGAGAACCAGTGCGTCATCATCAGGTGACCTCACACTCTCAGGAGGTCCAGGACCTGCAGGGGTCCCAGGCTGTGGGCGGAGCATGTGTCCTTTCCACTGTAAAAACAAACACAATGAGCATGTGTGTGTTTTTCTAACCTTTGGGGTGTGTGTGTGTGTGTGTGTGTGTGTGTGTGTGTGTGTGTGTAAGTCGGAAGAGCACACGTCTGA
>CAAKHD010002759.1:103818-115327 GCA_901007705.1 Fistularia tabacaria | reverse complement strand
ACTCCCCGGAGGGCAAAGGCCTGCAGGGGTTCCCGGCTATGGGCGGAGATTATGTCCTGTTCACTCTAAAAACAAACACAATGAGCATGTGTGTGTTTTTCTAACCTTTGGGGTGTGTGTGTGTGTGTGTGGTGTGTGTGTGTGTGTGTGTGTGTGTGTGTGTGTGTGCGTGTGCGTGCAGTGGTGAAAGTGGCGCTGGGAAAACCGTTGCTGCCAAGTTCATCATGAGCTACGTGTCCAAAGTGTCTGGAGGAGGAGAGCGAGTGCAGGTCAGTACCCAAGTACTGCAGTATGACTGGGAGAGTCCTCACATCTTTGTGTGTGTGTGTGTGTGTGTGTGTGTGCGTGTGTGTGTGCGGACAGCACGTCAAAGACATCATCCTGCAGTCCAACCCTCTGCTGGAGGCCTTCGGAAATGCCAAGACAGTTCGGAACAACAACTCCAGCCGCTTTGTCAGTACTCCCTGTGTCAGCAGCAGTACATGCAGTACTCGCAGTTCTCACTGGTGTACTGACTAATACCCCCACCCCCCCACCCACCACCACCAGGGAAAATACTTTGAAATCCAGTTCAGCCGTGGTGGTGCTCCGGACGGCGGCAAGATCTCCAACTTCCTGCTGGAGAAGAGCCGAGTGGTTTCCCAAAACCAGGGGGAGAGGAACTTCCACATCTACTACCAGGTACTGCGGTATTCACGTTCCACAAGTACACAAATACTACCACAACCACTGACCCTTGACCCCTGGCTCTCAGCTGCTGGGGGGGGCCAGCGGGGACCAAAGGGAGAACCTGGGGGTCACGACCCCCGACTACTACTACTACCTCAACCAATCGGCAACCTACACCGTAGACGACGTGGACGACAGGAAGGACTTCTCCGATACATTGGTCCGTCTGTCTATCCGTCTCTCATCTGTCTGTCTCTTACCTCTCCATCATTTCTTGTCTGTCTGTTTTTCTAACCTGTTTCTCTTCCCCGTCTGTCTGTGTCCTACCTCTCCACCTGCGTTTGTTTTTATTTCAAGGGGGCGATGTCAGTGGTGGGGCTGTCAGTGGAGGAGCAGGACTCGGTTCTCCAGCTGGTGGCAGGCATCCTCCACCTGGGGAACATCAGCTTCAGGGAGGAGAACAACTACGCTGTGGTGGAGAGCCGCGACTGTGAGTGTGTGCCGTGGACCCGGGGGGACCCGGTGGACCCCTGTGGACCGAGGGTGAGGCGGGAGGAGACCTTGTGCTGACGTCCTCCCTGGTGTGTTCGCCCTTCAGTCCTGGCGTTCCCGTCCTTCCTGCTTGGGATCCCTCAGGACGGCCTCTGCAGCAAACTGACCAGCAGGGTGATGGACAGCAAGTGGGGCGGAAAGACCGAGTCCATCTCCGTCACCCTGAACACGGAGCAGGCTTGCTTCTCCAGGGACGCCCTGTCCAAAGCGCTGTACAACCGCCTCTTTGACTTCCTGGTTGATGTTAGTTCCCGCCTGCGCCCTCGGACTGCTGCCCAGCACTCAATACTGCGAGACTCTGAAGGTTCTGCCTGTCTGTCTGCCAGTGTGTCAACAAAGCCATGGAGAAGGACCAGGAGGAGCTCAACATTGGCGTTCTGGACATCTATGGCTTCGAGATCTTCCAGGTACCGACCTGTCATCCGGGGAGTTCTTCCAAGAGACATCAAGGTCCACCTCAGATTGGATGAAGCTTCCTGTCTCAACTCAGAGCGCCGTTTGGACTGTCGGTGGAAGAGGCTGGTCCTCGGCCTGCTAATGCCAATTTGACATGGAGGCGGAAGTCCTTCTCCAAACGTGCTTGGCCAGTAGGAGGTCAGCAGGTTCCTTCTTTGCTGACAGTTTCATTCTACTTTCTACTTTTCAGAAAAATGGCTTTGAGCAGTTCTGCATCAACTTTGTCAACGAGAAGCTGCAACAGATCTTCATTGAGCTCACCTTGAAGGCAGAGCAGGTGAAACCTGAGGGCGCCACGTCATGGTCCACTCACCTGAAGGGCTGGACTGGCGTTTCTGCTTTCTGCTCTGACCCCCTGTGGCATCCAGCTTTCTTCTTCTTCTTGACGGGTCTCCGTCTTCTCCTGGTGACCCTCCTGTGTCGGTGTCCCTGCAGGAGGAGTATGTCCAGGAGGGAATCAGATGGACTCCCATCGAGTATTTCAACAACAAGATCGTCTGTGACCTCATTGAGTCTAAGCTGGTGAGTCAACCTATCAGAGGGCGGGACTCTGCTCACATCTGAGAATACATTTGAACCACTGAGGAGCAAATGAGAGCTACCAGAGTCAAAGTGGGGTGAGGGTGAGGGTGGGGTTCAGGAAGCTTCATCCAGAAGCTGCTGTTGTAGGACCAAAGGACAAGAAAGGTTTCCACCTCAGAGAGGGACGTTTTCTCTATCTGATGTAACTGTCTCTGTGATTTCTCAGAATCCTCCGGGGATTATGAGCATCTTGGACGACGTGTGTGCCACCATGCATGCCAAAGGAGAAGGAGCAGATCAGACTCTGCTGCAGAAGCTGCAGGGTCAGATCGGTTCCCATGAACACTTCAGCAGCTGGAACAGAGGATTCATCATCCATCACTACGCTGGCAAGGTACCACGCTACTCTCTCTGTCTATCTGCCCCTCCACCCATCTGTCCCTCCAGCGCTCACCCACCTGTCCATCTCCTCAGGTGTCCTATGATGTCAACGGGTTCTGCGAGAGGAACCGGGACGTGTTGTTCAATGACATTATTGAGCTGATGCAGAGCAGTGAGTTGTAAGTTCTCGTGGTGACCTCGTGCACTACCGGCGATTGGGAGCTCGCAGTAAGTCCTGTTTCTGGGTTTCTGTACTAGTCCCTTCATCAGAGCGCTGTTCCCCGAAAACCTGGAGGCGGAGAAGCGTGGACGTCCCAGCACCGCCAGCACCAAGATCAAGGTGAGCGAGTCGACAGGCGTTTGCCGCGGCCCCTTAGCAGGTGTCCATACTCCGGTTGTAGCTGCTACCACAGCGGCCTGATGCGACCCTGACACCCCCCCTGCAGAAACAGGCCAACAGTCTGGTCCAGACCCTGATGAAGTGCACCCCCCACTACATTCGCTGCATCAAACCCAACGAGACCAAACGGCCTCGAGACTGGGAGGAGAACCGGGTTCGACACCAGGTGGAGTACCTGGGCCTCCGTGAGAACATCCGCGTCCGCCGTGCCGGATATGCCTACCGTCGTGTTTTCAACAAGTTCTTGCAGAGGTCAGAGTTCAAACGTATGGTCCAACACATTGCAAATGCAAAGACTTCGCCCTGACACCTGTGGTGTGCGGCAGATACGCCATCCTGACCAAGGAGACCTGGCCTCGGTGGAGGGGTGAGGAGTGCCGGGGTGTTCTACACCTTCTCAATTCCGTCCACATGGACCAGGACCAGTTCCAACTGGGGAAGACCAAAGTCTTCATCAAAGCTCCAGAGTCGGTGGGAACTAAATGTGTGATGTGGTTTGACCTTGGTGTGCCTGGACCAGAAGCAGGCACCTTGAGCAGCTCCTGGACTGGGACGTGCAGGATGTTCTCGTCTTTGGCCGACACTGTCCCTGTCTCCCCAACAGCTCTTCTTATTGGAGGAGATGCGGGAGAGGAAGTACAATGGTTATGCTCGCATAATTCAAAAGGCGTGGCGTAAACACATTGCGGTCCGCAAGTATGTCAAGATGAGGGAGGAAGGTGAGACTTTCAGTGTCCTGATGCCCAAAAGTCAACCTTGTCTTCTTTTTGACAAACTGCTCATGTGTCTTCCAGCCTCTGACATCCTGCTGAACAAGAAGGAGCGTCGCAGGAACAGTCTGAACAGGAACTTTGTGGGCGACTACATCGGCACGGACAACCATCCGGAGATCCGGCAGTTTGTCGGCCGCAGAGAGCGGATCGACTTCGCAGACGTTGTTGTCAAATTCGACCGCAGGTTTCGGGTAAAAACTCTGACCTGAAATGTGACGGGAGCCCGGGACTGGCCACATTCTGTCAGATTTTCATGTTCGTCTCAGGTGTGCCCACAAAGGGCCCATTCTGAAAGTCCCCTCTGACATGTTGCTCTCCCCACCAGACTGTGAAACGTGACCTCATCCTGACCCCAAAGTTCCTGTATCTGATTGGTCGAGAGAAGGTGAAGCAGGGTCCGGACAAAGGTCATATCCGGGAGGTTCTCAAAAGGAAGATAGAGCTCCAGAAGATCCAGTCTGTTTCACTGAGGTACCAGCCAGCTTGGCCCCAACTGGGGCTCAGCCCAGTCAGTCCAGAGAGCTGATGATGGGCCTGATAGGTCCGGTTCCAGGTCCGCTCGGGTATTGGTGGTCCACTTCTGTGGTTACTGTCCACATGGCACACCTGCGATATGGAATGATACCTTCTGTGAGCCATGTCGACCCAGTTGGGCCAGTCGGGTGGTGGAACCAGGATTAGTAAGGGAGCAGGAATCTGTGAGATACCTGGAAGTAGAAGCCAGATCAGCATTCCACATCATCTTTCTGCATTCAAGTGTCTGTATGTCTAACTGCCATCCTGACTATCTCCGTTTGTTCCCATCCATCCCTGTAGTACCCTGCAGGATGACCTCTTCATCGTCCATGAAGAAGAGTACGATAGCCTCCTGCAGAGTGTCTTCAAGACAGAGTTTCTCAGTCTACTGGTAAAGCGCTTTCTGGAGAAAACCGACAAGAAGCTGCCACTCAAGTTCAACAATCTGTGAGTGATCTGCTGTCATCAAGAGGTCATCTAACTGAGCCTTCGCCAACACCCGCCCCGCCCAGTCCTGTGTCCTTGGCTTTTTGGTCAGTTTTTCTTTCAACCAGCACCAGTAGCTCCCTTCATCATGAGAATTGCAGTGTTGTTTCTCCTTGATATCGGTATCAGTGTTTGGCCTCTGGAGGTTTTCAGGGTTGGTTCTCACATCTCATCTCACCAACACACTTGGTGACATCCCTGGGCCCAAAGCAGGACATGCTGTCTGCTGGCTGGAGTCTCTCCTGTTTTGCTTACTTGGGAGCGGACAGTGGGTGTTCTCAGAAGGTGCTCAGGGAGGGTCGGCTTTGGAGATCAATGCCGTGACACTTAATGTAGTGACCACACAGATACCTGGGAATTGTGTGACTGAGGCGTTATTTGACTCGCTTTGATCGGTTAGAAGTGACGCGAGGCTCACCTGGTTGTCCTCCATGTGTCTCTCAGTCTGGAGTTTAAGGTGAAGAAGGGCAGCTGGGGTCCCTTCAGCTCTTCTGGGTCCAGACAGATTCAGTTCCAGGTGGGTCAAGGGGATGAGATGGTCTTGAAGCCCAGCGGGAAGGTCCTGCAGGTCTCCATTGGACCTGGTCTGCCCAAGAACTCTCGTAAGGACTGACTGCCATCGTGAGTTGGCCGATCTTCCTGTCCATGTCCCCCTCAGTTTCTGTTTGTCTCTACAGGACCAACGCGAAAGGACAAGCGTAAGAGTCTGTACAGGAACAGTCAGGCTCTGTTGGCTGGCCCGGCCGGTTCAGGTACCTGTCAGCTTCCGTAATGTCAGCGCCAGCCGCCACCATGCTCTTTTTGTGATGTCTCCGTCTTCCTCAGCATCTCGTTCAAGAGGGAGGGAGGATCCGCGACGGGGGCCATCATCTGCCAGAGGGACCCTGCTGAGGCAGCAGTCCAGCATGGAGCAGCCCAGTCTGCCCCGCCTCCAGAGCCAGCACCGCCATGATACCCGGCCCTCTCAGCACCAGGACATGGGCTTCATGGATGTGCCTGAACAGGGCGCCGCAGGGTGAGAGACCTACGTCTCAGACTGGACCGGAACAGACCGTCAACTCAGAACCTGCCGGAGACGAAACCTTCACTGCTTCGGCAGGATCTGGAGGTCTGAGTCCTCGGGTCTCCAGGGGTGATTTCTGACTTCCTGAGGTTCCCATGGATGTGAAAAAGTCTTGCTTCATTTTGGCTGAAATCAAAGAATCCAGTCACTCGTTGATACATTGGTCAGCCAAATCAGGCTCAACATTCACTCTGAAAATAGCTGCCTGCTCGGTAGGGCTCTGGTACAGGTTCAACCCTGATTCACTTCCATCTGCCCTCTTGCAGACTCCAGAGACGCCGGTCCAAGGAGGTAAAGCCACTTCCTGGAGCGGGTCGACCCAAACCAGCCCCGAAACCGAAGCCCAGAACGCCTCAGTGTCGGGCTTTGTACGCCTATGACGCCCAGGACACGGATGAGCTTAGCTTCAACACAGACGACGTCATTGAGATCCTCACTGAAGGTAATGCTACTGGTACTAATGCTAACCCCACCATGACTGTTAGTAGTGTTACTCCTGCTACGTACAGTACTCGGACTGCTAATCTCTTAAACTGTGAAAACATGGTCCAGAGCATCCACGCGTCGCCACAGGAACCGTTAGCGTCTTCATGTATTACTGATTGTACAGATCTGCAAAAAGGCCGGAGCTACTAGCAAACACTGGAAACACTGTGGACAGAGAAGCTCGGCTATGCTGATAGCAACAAACACTGGCACAGATTTCAACAGAAGTTTATTGTAGCTAAAACTTCAAGGGTAAGCTGTTCCTAGCTCTTGTCGCAGCTAACAGCTTCACATCATCCCTGCCTTTGAGCAACGGTTGGTTGTGTGTGCCATCAACCCTGCTCCAGTCAGTTACACAACCTGTGTGTTTTTTTTTTTTTTTTCAATGCTTACTCATCCAATCCTGCTGCTTCCATAGAGTAGCAGTAAATGATGCCCTGTTAGCAGCCCCTCTTTGGATGCAAGAGGTGTGACCTGATCCAGGTACCGTCAGAAGAACACGGTCAACATACGATCCATAGATGATAGGTCTGGTTGTGCATTTTTCTGATTTCAAAGTCAGTCATCTTTATGGTCAATTTCTCCACATCTACCAGACATACAGAGGAATCGAGAAGACGTTTCTCACTTTCATGAAATCAACAAAATGATAATAAGAGTGCACATTAACAGAAACATTAAAGTATAAGGTGCATGCAGACACAATCTACTCGTACTGAGGTGAAAGGATGACAGAGATTTTTTCAGCATAAAAAACCTGAAATTTATAAATATTTAATTTGAATTGAATGTAGAGAGCAGCAGCAGTTATCTTTACCATTCAGTGCAAAAAAACAGTAAGTAAAACCATACGATAGCAGGTGAGAAATGTAGTGGATTCAAAGGCATAAAAAATTCAGTACATAGTTTATAATACAGTCCCTGCATGAGGGATTTTACACTTACTGTGCAAAAATAGCAACTGTGCAAAGTGCAAAGTCGTGCAATATGTTGTCAGAGTCCAGTGTTTTGCGGTCTGGCGGGGGAGGGGAAGGGAAGGAGGGACGAGAATATGGAGTGGGAGAGTGGGGAGAGTTCAGCAAACCCTGGTTTATGAAGCTGTCCGTGAGTCTGGTGCAGCGGGCCCTCAGGCTCCGGTACCTTCTTTGAGAGCAGGGGGCTGAGCAGATTGTGTGCAGGGTGACTGGCGCTGCTCACAATGGAGGAGGCTTTGCAGGCAAGGCAGGGGGTGTGTATGTCTTCCCAGGAGGGGAGTGGGGCATCGCTAATCCTTCTAGCTTTGTTCACGATGCGCTGCAGAGCTTTTCTGTTGTAGTCCGTGCAGCTCTTGCACCACACAGTGATACAGCAGGCCAGGATGCTCTCCACGATTCCCCTGTAGAGGGTGTGCATAATAGGTGTGGGGGCTTTCGGTTGCTTGAATTTGCAAAGGAAGCAGAGGTGGTGGCTGTGCCTTCTTCATCAGCGATGTAGTATTAGTTGTCCAAGAGAAGTCCTCCCTGTGCACATGTGCACCCCCAGGAATTCAGCTGGAGGTTGTTGTCTCTGCACCACGTGGTTAGAAGGTCAACCTGCTTCCTGTCGTGGGTCTTGTCATCCTTGGTGATAAGACCCACCAAAGTTTTTGTCCGCAAACGTCGGTAGGTAGGTTTGCGGTCGTGAGTTGGCAGGGTGAAAAGCAGGGGACTGAACTCACTGCCCTTTCGCAGCCGGACCCATCTGTCTCCTTGTCTGTAAGCAGAAGGTTGCCACCGAGCTGCTGCTCCTCAACTCCTCCACCATCTTCCCACCTTATGTCCTCCCACATGCCAAAGTCGTGACATGGAAATATCGAGGGATCTGGCTTTGACACCAGATGACGGACCTTCCTAACGCTGTTGCTCCGTCTCCCGTGTTTCCGCAGATCCTTCGGGATGGTGGTTCGGTCGTCTGCGTGGTCGAGAGGGGATGTTCCCTGGGAACTACGTGGAGAAGATCTAGAAGTTCACTGCGGCTGGAGAAGCATTTCGAAGACAGAAAACGGCTACCCCCATGACTAGTACTAGGACCTCTGGCAGCAATGGGTACCTTAGCGACCAGCGATCATTACCCCTGAGCGGGTTTTAATCTCTCTCTCTTTTTAATAAGAATTTGACTGTAAAATGAGACGTCAGACAATAAATTGTCATTCAAAACAGCCAATCACGTCTGATGAGTGATCAATAATCAATTACATGGACACCCAAACACCTCACACCACAACAAGCCGGTACAGGGAAACAACGCTGGCGTTTTATTTTGAAATAACAATAGTGAACATATTTATCAAGTGCTTTCCTTCAAAGTCGTGCCCAATCGAGAAGAAGTAGGACGTCAGCAGAGACTCAATTCCTCCCACCCGTCCTCCGTTCGGGGACCCGGTGGGTTGGACTCTTCAAAGAACCCTCTGCGTCTTTCAGGAATGTGACAGGAACCGGAAGAACCGGTTGATTTGAAGCGTTTTTGTTCGTCGCTGAATGTCAAATTTCCGACTGTTGAACCGGGCTGTGAAGGCAGCATGACCTTTTACCCGCCACCGTATCTCCAGTCACGCGCTCGCTCCGCGGGAACGTGTCTGCGCGCCGCCCGTCCGTTCACCGGAGCCTTAGCAGCTAGCAGGAGGCGACATGGAGGAGTTTCTGTCCAACTGCCAGCGAGCCGTGGAGGTAACACTCTCTCTCTCTCACACACACACACACACACAAATACGGCAATGTGTGTCCGTTTGCCGGCTATCGGCACAGCTAACGGTCATTCGTTGAGTCCATCAAGCTCGAGAGAATTTGGCCACACCGTTTCCGGTCACGTGTAAATAAATGTCAAAACAAACTGGTTTGAAGGGAAGCATGATGAAGGCATCTCCACTGCTTTGAGGAGACCTCTTCAAACAGCCGTCCAACGTTCTGATGTGACTCCACGTTGGTTTGTTTACATCTCCTGCTGCGCTCCGGTGCCAGTGTGTTCACTGACGTTGGCCATCATGCCTTAGTTGTGGTCTTCCTGCAGGCGGACCTTGACCCCGCCGGACCACCAGTGCATGTGGTTCTGGGCAACGAGGCCTGTGACGTGGACTCGATGGTGTCCGCTCTGGTCTACGCCTACTTTCTGTCCAGGGTGAGTCTCCAGTGCTCCAGGAGCCTCATTTGTTGTCTTACTCTACAAACTGGTTCGGACTGAATATAGCAGAGAACTAAAGTGCTGACCTCTGACCCCCCCCAATGACTGAAGACCGGCAGCGATGTGCTGACAGTGCCGGTGCTGAACATCCGCGGGGCCGAGTTGGCGCTGCGCTCGGACAACCTATTCCTGCTGCGTCAGACCGGCCTGTCGCCGGAGCTGCTGCTGTTCAGGGACAGGTTCGACCTGCCCACGCTGCGTCTCCAGGGCCGCCTGCGCCTGACACTGGTGGACCACAACGTTCTGCCCAGGTAGGACGGCGTGGTGCTGTGCCACTTGTATCCATCGCCACGTTAACCTGCAGCTTCCCCTCTGTGCCGCAGCTCCGACGGGGACCTGGAGGGAGTGGTGGTGGAGGTGATCGACCATCACCTGCTGGAGAGGGACCCGTCCTCCTCCTGCTCCGTGACAGTGGAGACCGTGGGCTCCTGCGCCACCTTGGTGACCGAACGCATCCTGAAGAGGGCACCGCACATCCTGGACGCCCAGCTGGCACAGCTGCTCTATGGTAACTGATTGATTAGCGAGCGGCTTCCATGAAGGACGCCACTTTGTATCGATGAACCTTATCAGGATCGGCCGACTTATGTGCTATTTGATATGGTTATCGAATGACCGGTTATTGATTGACGGATTGGTAATGAGCGGGCTTTTCGAGTTGTTGAGTTATTGACGTGCGCATTCTGTCAGCTGCCATCCTGCTGGACTGTGTCAACATGGCCCCGGCGGCGGGGAAGGTGACGCCCAAGGACAGCCATTATGCCGCTGCACTGGAGGCCCGCTTCCCCTCGCTGCCCCCCCGGGCCGGACTCTTCCAGGCGCTCAACAACGCCAAGTTTGACGTTTCCGGTGAGTGGTGGCGCCCGGGGTTCGTGGAGTGGCACTTTGCTATTGTAGGGTGCAGTATTCTAGTACGGGAAGTACTTCCTGTACGTGTCCGTCGGCAGGTTGACAGGCATCTTGAAGTACTAACCTCAGTATTTGGTCCTCAGGCCTCAGCACAGAACAGATGTTGATGAAGGACATGAAAGTTGTTTCAGGCAGTTGGAATCTGGCGGTTTCGGTGCTCTACATCCCTCTGGAGGTCAGTCTGCAGTACTACATCAGTAGTGAAGCGCAGTACCATGCTACACTTGACTGACTCATACGACCGTGTTCGACACTGTTTGTACTACATGGTTCTCAGAATTAAACAACACTGGTATTCTCAGTACCACTTACTAGTTCACCTATACCTGTAGTTGTAGTCTCTAATTTGAAGTACTTCACAGCTGTATTTAGCTCGCAGTACAGTACTCTTGGTTTGGTCTGAGTAATTCGGGTCGACGCTCCGAGGAGCTGAGCTGAATCCATGAATACTGCAGCCAGTGCAAGATACTACACACTTATACTTTGTCGCGGTGCCATCTGTCGGTAGAAGTTTTGGACATGTCATGGTCCTCACTCGATGCTGAAACCAGGTGTTTGCGTGTCAGGACTTCCTGGCGCGGGGGTGTGTGGAGGCGGAGCTCTCCGCCTTCTGCCAGCGTCTGGGCCTGGAGCTGCTGCTGCTGATGACCATCTCTTTCACCGAGAGCCGGCAGCCAATCAGAGAGCTGGCGGTGTTCAGTGGCAGCCGCTCCTGCAGGGATCAGGTCGGCCTGGTGCCGCCGCCACAGTCTGCCGCTGTGTCATCTCTTCCGGTCTGATGCCCCTCCTTCCCCACAGGTGGGCCAATACCTGGAAAAGACCCGAAACCCCGCCCTGGAACTCTGTCCAATCAGCTGCCCCCACCCTCTCATCACAGCCTATCACCAAGGTAACAGGGACTCCGCCCTCAGAGGAAACTGATCTTGGCCATGGCGTCACAGGATGTTGGCCAATGGAATGAGAGCAGCCTGTGTGTGTGTTTGTGTATATGTGTGTGTTTTGGAGTCGTCTTTTCTTCTTGTATTCCTTGCCCCCCCCCCCCCCCCAACCGCCTCATCTTCCCCCCCTCCTTCTCGAAGGGCCAACCTGTGTTTCTTTTGC
>CAAKHD010002759.1:92752-103798 GCA_901007705.1 Fistularia tabacaria | reverse complement strand
GGGGGCGGGGGGAGTGGGGGGAAGGATGGTGGGGGCCCTTTGGTTGTGTTTTTTTTTTTTGTGGTTTTTTTTGGCTTCTTTTTTTTTTTTTGTTCCTTCCCCCCGTTCCCCCCCCCCCCCCACTAACTGCATCCATCTTCCCATCAATCATTGCTAGAAGGACATACTGTGTTGCTAAGGCCAATGTGACATCACTTCCTGATCTTTAGGAAACTCACTGGCGTCCCGGAAGAAGCTGCTTCCCATCATCAAAGACTTTCTGCAGGAGAGAGCAAGTTGCCAGGGCAACGTGGAGGACGAAGAGGAGGAGGAGGGGGTCGTTCCCCCTACCCCGATGAACAGCCTGGTTGAGGGCTGCCCGCTGGATGCCGGCCCCCCCCAGATCAGCGCCCATGACTTGCAAGAGAAGTTTAGCAAGATGGCCGCCGACCTCTGACCTCCCAGCTCTTCGGCCAACAGGAAGCCAGCACAACCAAAAGCGTAATTTCCTGTTTGACCGCTCTTTCAGACTTACTAAACTGGTGTGGGAACCGCCAGGTTTTTATTGTGAAACTGGAGCAGGAAGTTGAGCCTGTCTCGACAGGAAGTGACATCGGGATGATGGCCGGCAGCTCTCAGCCTCAGAGGCCTTTGACCTTTGACCCTGCAGGTAGCGTCAGTGATGAGCAGGTGGGACCACAGAGGCCTTTCTTGGGTTTCCTGTCAGAAGGGTGGAGGAGAAGACCGAGGTGAAGGAAGGAGGTGACGTCCACCATGTCTTCAAAGTGACACTAATGATTATTGATCACTTTAAATCACTTCTCCGTGAATCAAACACTGGAGGTAAGACAGGTTTGTGTCCGACAGACAGCTGGAAGCTTCAGCACCCCTGTGGTGGGCAGTGATACTGCAGCCCAAGCCCTCGGATGGGATAGGACAGGGACGAAGGTGAGGCGCTTCAGGCTGAGAGCTGCTGCCTGGGTTCCGGACAATCAGCTTTGTACGATCTGAAGAAATAAAAGCCCAACATTCAAAAACAGAAGTCTCTCCTTCGTTCCCCTGTGGAGCTCACCTGACGTCCAGGTGACCTTCGAAGCCAAAGACAGCTCCGGCAGCCGAATGGCCCGGCCTCAGCTGAGGGCAGCCAATCAGACAGAGGCTGAGCTCAAGCATGCAGTCAAACCTGCTGAGCGGAGGAAGAGGAAGTCACAGCATACACACACACACACACACACACACTCAGACGACCTCCAGAACCTGGCCAGAGCCCGCTGTGACATCATGAGCTCCCCCGCTGGCAAGGACAGGTACCTGTTAACGCTGTGATTCTCTGTGGTCATGACCTTTGACACCATTCTGTCTGACAGCATGAACAGGATGACAAGAAACTCCTTCTGTCCGATGCTGCTGTCTCTGTTTGCCTGTGTGTCTGGGCTGAGGGTCAGGCTGTGGGTCTGCAGTGTTTCTTGGAATTTTCACCTTCAAAACAAGGAAATAACATACCAAATTCCTCAGACGGATCGTGTGTGTCAATCCCAATTTTGTACTTCTAGTTTTTTTTCGTTGGATAGACATCGAATTCAGCTTGCGAGCATGTTGCCATGGATACCACTGCCCCCCCGTCCCAGGCTGTGATTGGTCGCTCAGTATTCTGATTGGCCGTGTCCTGTTAAGGTCGGTGTCGGGGCCGAGGGGGCCTGTCGGGGTGACGGGGGGAATGGGGCCCCGCCCTCCTTAAGCGTCTCTGAACTGGTGTGTCCTGGAGGTGCAGGTTCCACTCCAGGAGGTCACCTGATCTGAAGGACTCAGAAGACAGTAACAATGAACATGACATTTTCTAGATCGGACCTTCAGAGATGATGGAAGTTGAAAGTCCAGAAGTTCGCCCAGCTTGGATTTGACCTCAGAGACCTGAGCAATGTGAAGGGCAGATCTCAGTGGGTCCTGGTTCCTGATCCAGTGTCTGTCCAGATATCTGACTCCTGCCACAGAGGGACTTCCTACTGGACACGTTTGTGAAGGAGCTGAAAGTTCTAAGCCGTTGAGTCTGTTAGCATTCCTCTTAGGGTGCCGTTAGCCATGTAGCTATGCTAGTTACTCCAACATGATGGAGACCACAGAAGAGAACCAGAAGCCTTAACCCGTGGGGTGGAGGTATCTAATCACCATCTATAACCTTCAACTCCCAGGGCTGCTGTTGGGACCTCCGTCCCACCAAACATCCAAGACCTGGATCTGAGGGAGGAGTGGCAGGATGATGGCTTCCCCAGGTTTGACCCTTGACCTAAAGCTGCTGTCTTTTTTTTCAAACCTTTATTGAATTCAAAGTGTCACAAAACATAAAGAAACAAAAATGGCTAAATTCAATCTTACATCAATGAAAAATAACTGACATGAGGAAACAAAGAATCTTACTTGTATCTAGTCAAATAGCTGCAGGAATAACAAGTAAAGCCATGTGGAAAACAATGAATAATTTGAGAACAAACAAAGAAAGAAAAAGAAATGGCAAGAGGAATCCAAAAAATATTTAGCTTAAAGAATCTAAGGAAATATCATTCATGAAACAGTATATTTTCTGGCTTTGGGTTTTCAAGTTTGAAAGATTTTTTTATATAATTCAAAGTCATTTTTAATTAAGTTAAAATTGGGGAAACTTTTTTGAATCTTGTTTTTCTGTATGAAAAAATTGGCCAAACCTCAAATAACATTGACACAGAGATCATCCCTTTCATTTGCTATACGTAAACCAAATGTTATGTCATCTATTGACGGAGAGGTTGGTGATGATGGAAACGTTTCTTTACTCCATTTTTGAGTTTTAACCCAAAAGCTGTACTTTTTCGCATGAGAAAAATATATGGTCCGTAGTTTCAGTATTGTCTTTACAAAATGTACAAACATTATCTGCAGTATTAAAGCATAACGTTAATAATTCCTTAGCTAGGTAGATGTTATTCATAATTTTAAAATATGTTTCTTTTGCTTTAGGGGTATAGGTAGAGTAAGATACATAGTCGTCAATTTGGCTATTGATTTCTTATTAAATTTCATTAAAATATTTTTATTTTGACTTCCAAGGAAAGAAGTCTCTGTACAACACTTTCTAATAGAGGAGTTGCTCCATTTTCTGTCCAAATTTGAAGTTCCCTGGAGTGATAGTGAGGGTAATCGTGGTTGTGTGGATCGATGTATCATTATGTTTTGGGTAAGAAATACAAATTCTCGGGGCAGTGCGTCACGTAACCTCATGAACTCTAATATGGGAGGGTTAAAGCTATGTTTAGTACAGAATTGTTCATAGTCTAAAAGACTATCATTATAATCCATCAAGTGAGTTATTGACCATATACCTTTCTTAAACCAGTCCCCGTAAGAGATCTGTTGCGATGCAGCACATATCCATTTGCTGTCCTTTTCTGTTTGAGGCTCCTTTGTTTCCTGCACATGACCTTTGACCTCTGACATCACTATGACATCATCAGGAAGACATCACATAACCCTGTGTGTGTGTGTGTGTGCATGTGCTTGCCTGTTCGTAGGCCACTCCCAGAAGAGGCTGAGAGTCCAGGAGGGGCTGAGGGGCCGTCAGCAGGTGGGTGTGTGCGTGTATGTGTGGTTTGGGTGGGGGGCAGTCGACGGGTAGCTAGCTGCGGCTCTGTGGAATCAGTCCACACACACAGACACCTGGTCCACAGTGTGAGGGTAACCAGCTGAGCTTTCTAGAACAGAGCAGAACCTTCCTTTCACCCTCCCACTGTGGGGAGATTTATCTGAACACGATTTTTATCTGCTGAAAGAAGGTCACCATCGTTCCATGATGTCCTTGCCCGACACAGGTTGACCTTTGATCTTCCCCTCCTGTAGCTGTGGGCATGCTGAAGCGGCGTCTGGTGGCGCCTGCCGTCAGCCTATCGCTGAGCCGCAGGGACTCCAATGACTCCGCCCCCACGCCTTCCCCGGACGGGACGCCATCGCTGGACATCAACCTGGAGGCCCTGGAGACGCCGTCGGACAGCGGCAGCGACGCGCCACCTGGCGACCTGGAGTGGGAGGGTGAGACGGGCAGACGGGCCACGGAGCGGAGGCTGACCCCCTCTGCCCCCTAACCTCTGACCTCTGACCTCCGCAACAGATGAGCTCCCCCAGGTGTCGGCGGCCGAGCCCACGGACGTGGGGCTGATGGAGCTGGACCAGGTGGACAGCAAGGGCCGCCGCTGGAGGACCTTCAGCAGCTCTGGGTTCCAGTATCACGTGGACATGAGCGTCCTAGAACCCTACCTGCAGGTCCTGTCCCACGGAGGTCAGAACACACTTACACACACACACACACACACACACACAAAAACGTGGTGCAGAGGTCAGACCCTTTACATAATCCAGTGTGCACGGGCCTTCAGGTTACTATGGAGACGGGATGAACGCCATCATCCTAGTGTCATCCTGCTTCCTGCCGGAGAACACGGTTGACAACTACGACTACGTGATGGACAACCTGTTCAGGTGAGGTGTGTGTGTGTGTCTATGTCTATGTAGCGGTAACAGTGGTTAGATGTCAGTGGTTCTGGGTCGGGTCATCTCAGGACCTGCAGCTGTAGCTGGATGTTCAGAGTAAGCAGGATCAGATCCTTCCGGTCCAGAGATGGCCCATGATGGCCCCGCCCACATCTGGAAGAACCAACAGTGGATCTGCTGACAAGCTATGGACCATGGAACCAGAGAAGAAGAGGCCCTCCTACATCCCGTGGATGGACAGGTTTGTGTCTTACCTGGAGGACCAAGTACCAGGACTGGTTGGACCAAGTCCTGCTGGGACCAGAGGATCCTGTCAATCAGATGGCCCTCCCTATGACGGGGAGCAAAATCTGTCTCCATGTGAATGGGTCAGGCATGTTCTGAAGAACAACAAGTGGATCCTGGCATGGACTCGGACTCCCTAGCCTCTGATCTTAGTGGACGGACCAGAGGACCGGATCCCAGCGCAGACCCTCGGAGGTCCAGACCTCCACAGGTCAGAGACGTTCTGTTCTAATGTCCTTGTGCGTGCAGGTACATCATCGGGACCTTGGACCTCATGGTGTCTCAGAGCTACCTCCTGGTCTACCTGTGCGCCATGGCTCCCAGGAACAAGCTCCCCTCCATCAGATGGCTCCATCAGTGCTACAAGTGCATTGACAGAAGGTCAGACACCCACCCTGGCAGAATGCTGCTGGTTACCATGACGACATCCTCTCCATCCAACATCCCCTCCCACTTGCAGGTTGAAGAAGGACCTGAAGGGGTTGCTGATCGTCCACCCGGCCTGGTACATCAGAGCCCTGGTCACCCTGGTCCGGCCCTTCACCAGGTCTGACCCACCTCTGACCTTCATCTTCACCTTCACCCTCGTCTCTATCTTTATCTTCACCTTCACTTTCACCCTCATTTTCACCTTCACCTTCAATCTTTATTTTTTACTTCACCTTAGCCCTCACCTTCACCCCCAGCTCAACCTTCACCTTCACCTTCTACTCCACCTTCCGCAGTGACAAGTTCAGCAGGAAGGTGCGTTTCCTCCAGAGCCTCCAGGAGTTGTCCCGGCTGATCCCCACCGAGAGGCTGCAGATCCCAGACGCCGTCCGCCAGTAAGGCCCCTTGGCTGCCTGTATCCTACCAGCTCCTCGGCTCCACTGATTCTTTCTCTTCCTACAGGTATGATGAGACGCTGAACAGATGATGACGGGGTCAGAGGTCGGGGGTCAGCGGACCGAATGGAGCCTCCAAGCAGAATGTCACCAGGAGCCTCCACCTGCTGACCTTTGACTTTTATAGGGTGACCTCGATAGGTCCAGGGCCAGGGGTGACCGCCTCACGCCTCCTGCCCAGCCTTTGGATCTGCTGGTCTTCCAGGTCCTCTCACCCGCAGGAGGCGTCACCTGGAGATATCGCCTGAGCCGGTTGTCCACTGGAAGACCGGCTACCCCCGACAGATTGTCGCTGGACTTTCTGCGCTGATAGACACTTCCTGTTCCTCATGATGATGTAATTGCTCTGTTTTCTGATGGGACATAGAGCAATAACAACAACAACAGTAACATTAATAATAAAAAATATAAATATAGATATTCATGAAGTGATCCCCAGTTACCAAGACATTACTACCCTATTTAATCTATATTTGTATTAGCTACATAAAAAAAAGCATAAAATCATATTGTAGCTTGCATAAAACTGTATTAAACTTTTAACTCGAACGCCGCCGTTGTTTCCATGTCAACGCTGTCTGGATAGCGATGTCAGTTTAGCCTCTGGCCTGGCCCTGTTTGTTTTACCGTACGGAACGGAAACACGTCATTTGTGCAACCCTTCCCGTTTGGATCTGAGAGAGAGCGAACAGAGATGCCAGGAGGTAGGAGGCGGCCAAAGTCACATTGCGAAGCTACCAGGGAGAGCGTCTGTTGTAAGTAGCTCCACTTTTTGTCATCAGCTGTTCACTGTAGACCTCCAGACCACTGTGCTGACCCACCGGGTGGCTCGTCAGATTCCCCTGTGATGGTGCCAGTGTTCTCTCCTCATAAGATGTTGCTTCTGCTGTAGCGGGTTGTTGATATCCTCGCAGGAGAACATCCGGCATCTCCTGCCTGTGGTGTTTCTTTGAGTGGGCTTCACTCGTTTCCCGAGGACCTGTTGTCTGCTTGTGAAAGAAAGGCAGGAGGCATGGCGTTTGGCTTCAGTGTCCATTTAAAACCAGTAACACCCATGAGGTCTTTTAGCAGCTTAGCTTAGCTCGGCTAAATGCGTTAAACGCATCTGGAGAGAAGCAGCGAGAACACGGCCGAGGATCCTTAGGAAGCTGTGTGCGTTCACTAGCAATTTCCTCTAGTTGCCCCTTGGATAGCTTTGCAGACCAGCATCTGTCCCTTTGTTTCCCTTGGACTTAAAATTGAACCCAAAAGCAGGAAATGTAGCCTTACGAGCGTATAAAACATACCGAACGATAACCAAAGCTAACATGAGCAACCTGTAAATGTCATTCACCCAGCATGCATTGCACTCGTAAACAACAGCGGCAACCCCCAGGTTCAATTATGTTTTACGTTACGATTTGCCAAGACATAATTTTTTGTGCTTTTTAAAAGGCACATTCTATTATCAGACAGACAGTAAAGCATATTTATGCCTCTTCCTCCTCCAGGCGGGTTCCCTTTGATGATTTTAGCTTAATCTAAGATAAATAAAATCCACCCACAACTCCTGGTTGCTCTTTGAGGCTCAGAGGACTTTATTGAGGAGAGGAAGAACATCAGACAGCCGTCATGCAGCATTCAGGGAACATCTGATTCCCGGGTCACAGGTTTATGATGCAGGAGCAGAGACATCTCAGAGGATGAGGAGGTCCAGAGAGGAACATCAGCCTCCATGTGGGCTACAGAAACAAGAAGGACTTAGCCTTAGCAGCTAGCGTTAACAGATAGGTGCTGGCATCAGGCTGCGCCGATGAGTCCCACAGGTCAAGGTTAGCTTTCCCAGTGTTAGCTTAGTGCTCGCCAAGTCCAGTCGGACAACTAACTGAGTACTCAAAGTCCTTCTGGCCCCTTTCAGCCCAACAGGAGATGTTGGTGGTCATGGAGCCACGTCCTCCTGGGGGACAACACATGTCCAAGGCCCGCCAGGTGTCTCTGACAGCCAATAGTCAATTGTTAATCGATTGTCGTTTGATTAGTTCCGTTGTGAAGGTGGCAGTCCATCTGACATCTCCTCTGGGAGACTCTTCCTTCAGATCTGGACATGAAGGAGACCCTCTTGTCCAGGAGGATCCAGGATCTAGCCGTCCCCAGATCCTCCGGGCCCTGGTCGTGACGTCACTGGAAGTCTGTAATGATGTTCCCACGATGCACGCCACCTTCCTCGGTCATTGCAAAAAACGTATGGGAGCTTCCTGACCTTCTGACCTCAGGCTGTGATGTCAATGCCCGCTCTGAACACACACACCCACACACACCAAAACCGGCTGTCATCAATTTTTCAACTGTAAGTGTTTATGTATGTGTGTGTGTGTGTGTTTGTGAGAGTGGGGCAGGAAGCATTGGAATTTAGTGTAAACATTGACTATGGTGAGGGTGGAGGTGAGGATGCAGGTGAGGAATGAGCCTGATTTCAGGCAGTGCTGAAGGGGCCAATGGGGTGGCAGCTAATCATGGCGCCCCCCCTTTGCGTCGTCTCCACCCGGGTCGCAGCAGCTCCACCCTCCTCCGTCTGTGAGCTGATCCCCCTGAGAGGGTGAGGAACCGCCTAGGTCCCAGGGTTCTGTAAGGTCTGCGCGGGAACCCCTCCTCCGGGTTCATCCGCAGATGATCTGTGAGGGAAGGTTCCTCGGATTCGGCCTCTCCCACCTTTCCATGGCTGTGGAGATGGAGCGTGTCGTTAGACGAGGCGGGAACGTTCTCACAATGTTCTGAGAAGGTCTCCGTCCGGCTCCGCCCACCGCTGCCTCAGTCGGCGCCGGACTCGGCGAGGATCTCCTGGAAGGTGGAGAGCTGCTTCATCTGCTCCGTCTGCATGGAGTGTCTCCTCATCAGCTTCTTCTTCACTTTGGACTCGGGGCCCCTTTTGGGTGAGGCCGGGGCCACGGGCACCAGGACCTTGTGGGCGGGGGAAGCGGGCCTGCCGTTGGCGCGGATGTCCGGGATGGGGCGGTGGGGGTTGAGGCTGAGCGGCGGCAGGAAGCCGAGTCTGCTGTGGGCGATGTGGTCCAGGAGCAGTGTCCCGGAGCCGCGGCGCTCCAGGAGACCTGCAGGGCGCTGGCGCGCGGCGGCGGGGGACATGGCGGCCGGGATGCCGTCCAAGGATTCCCTGGATGCGCTGGCGATGAGCGACAGCGGCGAGGCGTTGAACCGGCGGAGCTCGGCCGAGGCCCGGCCCGAGTCCGGGGACCCCGGGATGGACTGGGGGGCCAGGCGGGTGTCGGAGGGGCCGGGCCGCGGGTCCTGGGCCTCGGGCGCCGTGTTGCGCCGGTAGAGCAGCTGGCCGGGCGGGGCCTCGTCCTTGCAGCACGACGTCGGGTCGGGGGTCTCGATGCTGTGTCGGCGTGACAACTGAGGTCTCTCGGCGATTGACAGGCCGTTGACCTCGGCGATGGCCCGGCTCAGGCCGCCCACTTCCTCCTCCCGCCGCGCGGCCAGAGGCGCCGCCAGGCCCCACGGCTCCGAGTTCAGCCTCTTCAGCAGCTTTGGCGGCGGCGGCCTCCGCTCTGCGGCCGGCCGGGGCAACACTGAGCTCAGGGGGAAGCTGAAGACGCCCTCGTCCGCCGGAGACGCTGTGGCGATCTCTACCTCCGAGGGTGACATGCAGGACGGCGCCGGCTTTTCCACAACACTGGGCGAAGGCGGCGAGTTGAGATACTGCCGGGTCTTTTTGGTGCCGGAGGGCGAGGTGTCACTGGTGATGATGATGACCTCCTGGCCTCGCGCCTTGCAGGCGTCCAGCAGCGCCTGCAGGCTCTCACGCTCCCCCGTGTTGAGGGCGTGGACCAGGGCGGATGCGCCGCCGTAGTCTTTGAGGCTGGGGTCGGCGCCGTTCTCCAGCAGCAGCGCCACCACCTCGCGGCCCGCCCGCTCGGCGCAGGCGTGCATCAGCGCCGTCCTGCCACTCTTGTCGGGGATGTTGGGGTCGGCGCCCTTCTCCAGCAGGTAGCGCACCATCCGCCGCCGTGTCTGCGGGTCGTCATAGGACGCGAGGCAGGCCGCGGCGATGGGGGTCTCGCCCCGCTCGTTGCCCTCGTTGATGTAAGCCCCGCCCTCCAGCAGCAGGCGGGTCAGACGCAGCTTCCCCTGGAAGACAGCTTTGAGGAGGGCGTTCCCCTCCGTCTGGAGCACGCCGCCGTCCGCCATCGTCCTTCTGCCGCTGCTCCTCACACCCGCTGCACGCCGCTCGGGGGCAGCGCGTCCATTGGCCACAAGCTCGCACCTGCGGGGGGAGGGGGGGGGGGAGAGACGTCAGACGACACAGACCGACGCCCGAACGGCCGAACATCTTTGACAGAAGGAACCTCAAGAGGGACGGACACAAGGACACCAGGAGATGTCATGGAATGTGGCGGAAGCCTGGTGGAAGAGGTCCATGCCGTCACATCACGTGGTCCACCGACAGCCTCAGACTCACGATGCTTTTAATGTCACGGACGGTCAAATTCCAGCCCAGCTGAGGAACCTGCACTCTTTGGACGCGGACGGTCCAGAACAGGGATCACTGGATGAATCGGATCCTCCAGAGGACCTGCTCCTCGGGAGGCTCCATCCATTTGTCCTCGGGGCGTCTGGAAGCTCCTGGGTGACGTCAAAAGTTTCATCCTCTACTGACTGACGTAGAACCGCATGGTAGTGTGACGTCATCTGTCTCCCATCGCGGTCCTATCGCTCTGACGTCATAACTCCAGCTTTTAAATTCCATCGCAGCGTGCCGCCGCACGTGCATTCCCGCACACGAACACACAGATCGTCTGGTGCGTGTCTCATCATCTTCATCACCATCTTCGACAAAACATCCCCTCCGTCTCTCACGCACACACACACACACACACACACACACACACACACACACACACACACACACACACACACACACACACACGGATGAACGGGCGGACGAGAGGATGAACCCACACACACACCCACACGGACGCACGCACGTGAGCCTGACGGTGTGCGGATGAAGAGGAGATGGTATTCGTTACCGTCGAGCCGAAGCGTCTTCATCCTCATCCCGGTCTTCATCACACCGTCACCATCCGACTGAGCAGTGACGGAGGCTGCGGACCCTCCTCTTCCTCCTGATCCTCCTCCTCTTCGTCTTTCTCCTCCTCCTCTTCCTCAGCTGCCATTAACTCTCCGCACTGTGTGCGAGTCCATGTCCACCTTTGAACCCCCCGGCTGAAGCCTCTCTGATCGATCACCCTCACAGGAAACCTGGAGCCAATCAGGACACATCAGACGGATCAATGATCCAAGTGGAGCTCCAGGACTTCACCCCCCGCCCCCCGCCACCCCCCTCCACACACACCCCCACACACACCCACACAACACCCAGACC
>CAAKHD010002759.1:66368-81544 GCA_901007705.1 Fistularia tabacaria | reverse complement strand
TCAGGCGTGTGCTCTTCAGATCTACACACACACACACACACACACACACACACACACACACACGTACGTGCACGCAGGACACACACATGCACACACTCAGCGTGTGGCATTGCCACCAATGGATCCTGAGTCAGCGTGAACCTGTGCGAGGTGCGGTTCACCAGGCAGGGTTTCTCCTCTGATGGCCCGCTCTGGTTCTGACCAACGGAAACCAGAACCCTGGCGGACACACTGAGCGCTCGCTGTGCATGGCTCTTTGTGTGAGAAGCCGGGGGATGTTCTTGATTTGGCTTGAGAAACAGGAAAGGTGTTTCTCTCCTCAGAGGATGGCGATGACGACGACGACCCTGAGTACAACTTCCTGGATGACCTGGATGAACCTGACCTGGAGGACTACAGGACAGACCGGGCTGTCCAGATCACTAGTAGGTATTCCCTCCTAATTTGGCCGTCCACGAATCAAGAACATGCGATGATAAAGATGCTCAGATGTAAACATGGATGCAGCAGGAGCACCAGACAGCACTATCTGGATGTAGGTCTGAGGCCTCATAGAAGGTCCAGAGTCTGGAATGCAGTGAAGCAGTGAAGTCAGAGAGCAGCTGAAGCTCTGAAGAAGCCGTCCAGCCTGTCCTCCACACCAGCATACATCTGACCCACATCACTGAGTCTCGGTGTATTCTGTCACAAATCATGTTCTCGGTCGCCTAGCCAAGCTGTGTGTCTGATGTTTTACAGAGAAGGAGGTGAACCAGCTGCTGGAGGAGCTCTTCGACACGGTGAGTTTATCTGGGACCTCACTGTGACCTTGACCTTCAACTCTCTTTGTGTGTGTGTGTGTGTGTGTGTGTGTGTGTCAGTGCATGTGTTGCCCTGTGTGTGGACTTTTGCCCATTTGTGTGTAAATGTATGTGCATGTGTGTGAGGTGGTGTTGACCTTTCACCCTCTTTGTGTGTGTGGACCTGTATCCCTGTGTGTGTGGACCTTTCCCCCTTATGTGTGTTGACCTGTATGTGTGTGTGTGTGTGTGTATTGGCTTGTTACCTGTGTGTTTGAATGAGTGTATGTGTGTGTGTCTGACTTGTTGCCGTGTGAGTGTGTTAACCTGGAGGTGTGATCCTGGTGCAGCTCCAGGAGGAGGTGACAGCAGAGGAGGCCTCATCACCGACTGGACCTCAGTTCAACGTCCCACAGGCATTACGGTAATGCTGTGTGAGCGTGTGTGTGAGCGTGTGTGTGTGTGCGCAGGTCCTCCCTATGGGACGGTGCAGCAGAGAAGTGCTGTGACTGTTTGGGTTGGGAGGAAGAGCAAAGACCTGGGCTGCTTCTTCTCCGCTTTAGGCAGGGAAAAGAATGTGGCTGACAGGAAACACTTGTCCAGGAGGAGAAGATTAATCTTATTATGAATCCTGGTTGCTGGCTCTGCATCCTACAGGCTGGGAATGAACGAGTGAATTTGAGGAGGAGGTTGAAGGTTCTATTCTCTATCAGATCTTGAAAGCCTGGAGCTGTTTTATGACTCCTGACCCGGTGCTTCCGCAGCTTTGAGGCGCCGTTAGCATGCCAGCTAACAGAGCGACGCCGAGTAGTCCGTAAGCAGTATGAAGCTCTGCAACAGAGGAGAACGTGGCAGGACCCACCCAACCCTCCCCATGATTCAGAAATCCAGAAGATCCCTCCCTGCCTACCTCTGTCCGTGGGCTCGGTCCTCATGCTGCCCCGCGGCTTGTCTCCGTCTCTCCGCCTGGACCATCCTCAGAAGCTGCAGCTGCAGCAGCAAATCCAGCAGGTAAGTCCGCCATATGGCACCGCCGCTTCCCATCGTCCTCAGGACCCAGCGGATGTTTGTGGAACTTCCTTGTGTTCTTGTCTGGCAGCACGTGCAGCTCCTGGCTCAGGTGTACCTACTCAGTCACCGGATCTCCTCGCTGACCCACCAAGCCTGCATCGCAAAGCAGTACCTGGTCAGTACACCCCTCCACACACGCACCTACAACATCTGCGCACAAGTCAGTGGCTGAAGTCCACCTCTTTTGCTCCAGGAGGAGCTGCAGCAGTTCGCCAGCCGCCAGGAGCGGACCTTCCCGTCCAGCTGCTTCAGGGTGCGCAACCTTCAGGGGGCTCTGGGTCTCCTGGTGGAGGCAGAGCGAAGCTCGGGCCCTCCTCGGGCCTCTCAGTCCTCCCGGGCTCCCGCTGCGTCCAGGCGCCTGCTCCCCGCCATGAGGCCCTCCACCACCAGTAAGGAGCAGGAAAGGAGGGCGTGGTGTGTCCCGCCGGTGGAGGAGCGGCGGGAGCTTCATGGGCTTCTGATTGTTTGCAGGCCACGCGTTCCCTCTGCTGCCCCCCGACACCGCCTGGCTCTTCGCAACGAGGCCGGTCTTCATGTATCCGGAACTGCTTCCTGTGTGCAGCCTGGACCCGGCCCTCCACCCTCGGCCGCCCCGGAGCACCTTCACCACAGGGGAGGATGGGTAAGCACAGGCGGAACTCACACACACACACACAAACAAACAGGTGTGTGAGCGCTCATCACTCCCCAGCGTTCCTCTGCAGGCTGATCGTCCTGGGCCTGAAGCACTTCCAGGGGGCCGTCCAGCCCGAGCAGCTGATCAGCTCCTACCTTCTTTGCAAAACGGCCCACAACCTCAAGAAGCACGTCAGAGAAATGAGGAGCTCCAGAGCACCGCCGGACAATCTCATCAAGGTGACGCACTGACGTCACACTCGTCCCCCTGAGGTCACCACGAGGTCACCTTGAGGTCACCACGAGGTTGACGTGACTTATCGTCTTCCAGATATTTCTGGCTCAGCAGGCGGTCCCCTCCATGCCTGTGGCCTGCAGCAGAGTCCACCCAGGAGACATGCGGCCCCCGGTGGAGAAGGAGACCCCGACCTTGCCCAACTGGCTGAAGGTGAGTAACATATGGTCTCAGCAGTGAATGCTCTGCGGTTGCACCTGGGGCCGGGTCTTCAGAACCTGAACCTTTCATTGCAAGACTGTTGGGGCAGGGCTTAGATGGACAGTAGGAGATAACAGCAGAGAGGGAGCCTGCTGGGAGGAGGCGGCTATAGAGTTTCCTCAGGCAACCATGGGTAATGTTTGGGGCATCAGAGAGGCTCTGAGATGCTCTGGTGGCTTGTCCTCTTGAGCTTAGACGATGGTGGTCCCAGCAGCCAGGTGACCCAAAGGGCGGGTGGTCCGGAGGTTCGCTAGCATTGCGGCTCATGTGTCTGTGGGTGGAAAGAACTTGTCTCATGGACGGTCTTTCTGACTTCCTTGCAGAAAAGTCAGCAGACCATCCTGTCATCTCGACTGGATGCCTGCAGTCCTCCGCTCTACCCCCCCTTCCTGCCCCCCCGATGCACCCTCAGGCTCCACCCCGGCCGCCACAACAAGCCTCGCCTCCCTGCGCCACCCCACAGACGCCTTTTCACCCTGGCCCACAATGCATCTCTTCTGCCCCTCTGCCCGGCCCGGAGCCCGCTGGACCAAGAAGGAGAAGAAAGCTCAGGTTCCACGTTGACACTGAGCCCGGTGTCCTGCTCAGAAGAAGACGGGGGGAATGACATGTCCAACATCTGTCTCAAGAGAGAGGGAGGAGGGGGGGGAGGCAAAGAGGGTGGAGGAGGAGTCCAGGATGCTGGAGGAGAAGGAGAAGGAGGAGGAGGAGGAGGAGGTGGAGGTGGAGGAGGAGGGGGAGAGGGAGGAGAGGAGGGCACTGGGGGAGGAGAGGATGGAAGTGGAGGAGGAGAGGAGGGAAGCGGAGGAGTCGACGGGGGCGACGGTGGAGGAGAGGAGGAAGGAGAGAGGGATGAGGACAGAGAGAAGGACCGAGATGGTGAGGAGGAGGAGGAGGACTTTGATGACCTGACGCAGGATGAGGATGAGGAGGAAGTGATGTCATCGGCGTCAGAGGAGTCGGTGCTGTCGGTTCCAGAGCTGCAGGTGAGACCACTTTGAAGTTTCTTCACATCCTCAACTAGAGCTTCAGCCCTGAACATCTGTGTTCACCAGCCAGACCTCCATTTGAAGGTTCTGCATCCTTCACAAATGCCATCACACACACAGGCTCTGACATCACTCATCATTGGCTGATTTATTGTTCACACACACGCACACACACACGCGCACACACATACACACAGTCATATGTGATGTCAGCCAGCCTGTCGTTGCAGGACGGGTGGCTCCATGCTGCCCTCCGGTGGTGAGATGACAGAAGGGTCCTCCATCGTGGAGGTCCTGCAGACCTTCAGAGGTTCGAGCCACCGTGACGGTTGACCTGTGACCCATGCAGGAGACGATGAAGCAGCTGACCTGGTTAGCCTCAGAGAGGAGGCTCTGTGCTGATGCAGACTCTGAGGAGGATCACTCCCCCACGTCGGCTGGCTCACAGGAAGAAGAGGAGGAGGAGGAGGAGGGTCCGAAGGGCGTGGTGCTGGGAGAAGGCGGGAGCAGCAAGCTGGACGGAGATGAAGAGGCTCCTTCCTGCGAGGGGACCCCACGAGGAGGCGGGAGGTGTCCCGGCCGAGGACGAGGTCAGACCTGGTTGTGGTAGATGTTTGTTTGTTCGCACCCCAAGTTCCTCCTGTCCCCCATCTTGTGGTCCCGGACCGGAGCAGACCGACCTCACTGTCCCAGCCCTTTGGAGATCTAGGAGAGTGTTGTCGAGGTGTTTGTATCTTCAGGTGAATGCCGGTGTCCCTGCAGGTCGTAGCCGTCCTCTCCGTGGTCTGAGGAGGAGCCGCCAGGAGCGCCACAGCAAGGATGCTGCCAGACTGCTGCTGCTGTGCGACGAGAACATCCTGGACAACGACCCCCACCGGGAGAGCAAAGACGTGGCCTTTGCCCAGAGTTACCTTGTCAGGGTGAGGCACGTTGTAGCCGGAGGTGCGGGGGTGTCCCTAAGAGCAGGACTGGATGATCAGGGTGACTCGTACATCTCCAGGTTCGGGAGGTCCTGCACGACAGTCCCAGGGAGATGGAGGAGTTTGTGTCTCTGCTCAGTGAGTTTGAGCGAGGTTCTGAGGGACAGGAGGCCGTCCTGACCTTCAGGAAGCTGCGTGTCCTCCTGGGGCACAGGACGGACCTCCTCCGAGACTTTGCGGCCTTCCTGCGCCCAGAGCAGGCACTGCAGTGTGGCCTGGTGAGCAGAGCTGAGATCATCATCTGATCAGGTCCCTACAGGATGTGTGACCTGTGTGTGTGGGGGCGTGGGGGTGTTTTCCTATCCCAACAGTTCGAGGAGCAGCAGGCGTTCGAGCGAAGCCGCCGTTTCCTGCGACAGTTGGAGATCAGCTTTGGAGACAATCCCTCTCATTACCAGAAGATCATCAAGGCTCTGCACACCGGCCCTGACTTCAGCCCCAGCAGTGTCCACGAGGTACTTCATGCACGCTTGACTTGGAGCTGGAGGACAACAGACCATACCTGGTCTGGGTCTCATCCAGGGTGAAGCACGAATGCAGCTGCTGGTGTTATTATTGTGCAACAACATCCATCTTGGTCTTCTGACCATGGAGCCGGGCTGCAGCTTATTGGCTGATGGGATCAGAATCAGAGAATCCTTTATTTGTACCCGAGGGGCACCTGAAGGACGTTCCTTTGTTCGGCCTTCATGACCACACCTTCGTTCTTGTTGGTTGGTGTGTGGCCGAGTCTATCGCCATCTGTCTCCATGGTTACGTCCGGTTCAGAGCTGCAGATGTTGCATTGTTTGAGAAAGGCCCTGTGGTCCTGCAGACGTAATCCCCTGGTGTGTCTTGCAGCTCCGAGCCCAGATGGCCGCCCTCCTGAAGGGACACAACCATCTGCAGGCTGAATTCTGCTTCTTCTTCGACGAGCTCCGCCCGCCTCCGGCTCGGCCGGGGCAATTCGAGGAAGCTCATTGGCCAGAGGAGGGAGGGGGTGGCTCAGACGGGGGAGAGGCGGCGACCTCAGGGTTGGGAGGCAGCTTCAGCAGTGGCTTTGAGGAAGTCGCACTTCCAGACTTGGAGGAGGAAGAGGAGGGACACAAGATCAGACCCATGAGGATCCGGCGCCAGAGGAGGAAGATGGCTGGCCACAGAAACGAGAAGGTGCCGAGAAGGATTCCTGGTCCCTTCTTAAACGTGGCGTCTGACCCTGCTCTTCTTCTTTCCAGGACTGCGAATGGTCCGACGATGCCAAGATCCGGAGGAGGAGGGGCTGCTTGCGCTGCCACGGCAACACCGCCGATACCTGTCCAGAAGGTGCATCCAGGGCCATGAAGAGTCTGGACCCCTTCTATGCTCAGATAACCTCCGCCCTTCAAGGAGACAAAGAGCTAGATCTGAAAGGTGACGACACCAGTCCTCCAGCAGGTGAGTCACCGGGGCTCCTCCCCTGGCCAGGTAGGCTCCTCTCAACACAGCCTCCCTCTCGCCTTTCAGGTGGCAGCGCTGCATCATGGGAAGCCTCCTTCCCTCTGACTGATGAGAAAGATGAAGACGAGCTGGATGAGGACGAGGAGGAAGAAGACGAGGAGGACAGGAAGGATAGAGAGAGGAGTCCAGCTTCCAAGAGGAGGAGAGACGAAGGTGTCCAGCCTCCGCCTTCATCCACGTGTCTCCCCGTCCTCTCCAGGGCTTCCGCCACCTCCTCATCCTCCTCTGTCCCTCTTGAACTTCCTGTCTGTGCCAAGAACATCTCCATGACAGCCAGTGGAGAGAAGGTCATCCTCTGGACCAGGTAGCGCTGCTGCTGAGTGATGTCATCTCAAGGGTCAAAGGTCATGCCATAGTCAGAGCTTCTCTGAGGGTCTGGAGATCTTAGGAACTCTTCTAGATGTCCACAAAAGAACTTTTGATAAAAGTTCTTCACCAGACAGGCCTGGTGTTCGAGCTTCGTCTGACCTGCTGCCGATGGACCCAAGTTCTGTGGTTTCTTCTCTCAGGTCTTCTCTCTGAGGTCAGATCAGGAAGGCCAGGTGACCACCATGGAGGGCCGCATCTTCCTAAATCAACCGCCTTTTTGTTGTGGAACCGGTGTAGATGTTCTCAGGCTGAACAGACATTGTTTTCTGCTAGGTTTCACCTCAGCAGTCCAGCGGCTGTCCGGGGTCAAAGGTCGTACTCCGGGCCCTGAAACGGTTGCTTGTTTTCCAGGGAAGCAGATCGGGTGATCCTGACCACGTGTCAGCAGGAAGGAGCCAACCAGAACACCTTCCAGTCCATCTCCAGCCTGCTGGGAAACAAGACCCCTGGCGAGGTGACAGGCCTTCGGGGCAGCGCCGCGATCGGTTGGCTCAGGAGCCGCAGCCGGTAACCCCTCCTCTTCTTCGCAGGTTTCCGGCAGGTTCTGGGATTTGATGCGGCTCTTTCGGACGGCGGCCCGTCAGGCGGGGTCCGAGGATGAGGCCCCGCCCCCCCAGCCGGCAGCCAATGAGCAGCTAGACTGACCATTTTGGAGGACTTTTATTGTGAAAGGGCTGGGGTGCAGGTGCCGGGAAGGAACATGTAAATAGTTTTAATGAAGCGAATTTTCTTTTACAATAAAACATTTTTCTTCCACCAGAGAACTGGTTGCAGGGGGGACTCGAGGGCGAGCGCCAGACAGATGGCGGCCGAGCAGACGAGGGGCTGGGACCCCGCAAACTATTAGATGGGGGGGCAGAGGCGTCAATGTTGCTAAACGACCGTGACAGTGACATTAGCACGGACGAGCGGGGAACGATCGCACCGCTTTTATCTTCATCAGGGACAGCCCGCTCCGCCGACACCGGGGGCTGAGCCTCTGGGACGGGCAGCTACCCCCCTGCCCTCTAGCCAGTCTCCGGGTCGACGCTGTCGGTGTCTGAAACATAGCAGCCCGAGGTAAAGGAGGCACACCTAGCATTGATCTGACACGGGAAGAACTTCAGACACTTAACCATGATTATATTTACAATGATAATAGGAGGATAGTATTGATAAGAAAAATGAAAGCAATGATATTGATAACAGAACAACAATAATAATATCAAGGACTCTAATAATATTGACAATAATAATCATATTGATAACCGTATCAGGAAGCAGTGCGTGTGTGTGAGAGGGGGCTTTTGACCGCAGCAAAGATCAGGAAGAAGCAGGACTAATCCTCTGTAATTGTCTCTCATCTATGCAGGACTCGGCCCAGTCCTCCAGATTCTCATGGTACTGGTGGTTCGGGTGTTGAAGATCTGCGCGGAGACATGCACCGGCAGAAATGAGTAGAATCAGCCGTCTTCACGTGGCGCTCTTCGTTCCTACCTCATGGTTTTGGGTCGTTTGTATAAAGCCTAAACAAGCCTGTCCAGGCCCTTTGACCCGCAGGAGCAGGTTTTGGCTACGTTAGTGGAGAACCACCCTCACGCCATACTTGGGAGAGGCAACGGGTTTCTGCCGGTGACAAAAGAAGGAAAAGGTGGCTGTTTGCGGTCAAACCTGGGTTGTTGGAGAACGCTTGCACCTGCAGCCGTTTGGAGAACATCCGTAATGGACAATTCTGTTGAAGCCTCAGGAAGCGGAGGTGCCTCCTGGCAGACAGAGACACCATGGACTCGCTCCATACCGAGCGCTGAAGCACCTGCGCGCGAGGAGCCCTTCAAAATGAAAGCCTGTTGAAGCTCCACTGAGGTGAGAGGCTGGAACCCTCCGACCACACTCTCGCACACGGTGGAATGGCGTTCCAGCTCAGATTTGTTCCCCGACATGGACATCGGTCTCCTCAAGAACGACGTCAGGTGAGAAGATGGTGCTTAATTTGAATACATATCAGGTCCTGGTCAGCCTGAAGAACAGGGAGGAGCTAAGGGTGTCTCCAAAGCAGGGACTGGGTCTAAGGGTTAGAGACCATCCCCTTCAGTGAGGACCTGTGTGTGAGTAGCACAGCCAACCAGAAGCTCACCACCTTTATTCTGAAGACAGCCTGCTGAACTTCCTGCCCAATGTTTGCTAGAACTGGTTCAGCTGGAATAACAGATGAGCTTCCGTGTGAGCGAGGAAGGAGAAGATACTTCTCAATGGTCGGACCCCTTCCACACCTGAACCACAGGCCACCAGCCCTGGCTGGGGTGGAGCCCGGGGCCCCCAGCTGATCTCTCCGGGTGGGGTTGAAGGCTGGTGTCACACAAGCAACAAAGAAGACGAAGCCATGTTTTATTTGCATTATTGAACATTTCCTTCCATAAATCATAAACTCTGAAAACAAGAAACTTTCTGTGTGACTTCCTGTTCCACCCGGACCGCCCAGCGCTTCAGCTCCAAACAGGAAGTGTTTCTACAGTTCCTGCTAACCGGTCAACACATGCGCGGTGGGTGGGACTTAAAGTTGAGTGACAACCCTCTTAATTGGACACTTAAACATCAAAAAGGATTTTATCATCGGACAAATCTTTTCAAGTACGTCTCATCCCCAGAACCTCCGCCTGCTGGGGGGCGGAGCCAGCTGCGCAGGTGCGAAGATGGACCCCGCGGCGTCCATGGAGAAGATGAAGTAGATGTTGGCAGCCGTCATGACCAGACTCGGCAGGAAGGACAGGCCGAAGCCGAAGGCTCGGATGCTGCTGCCGAAGGCGGTGAACACCCAGTAGACCAGCCTGAGGAGAAAACAAACACACCCTCAGCCGATCGTCTGGTTGATCCGTGCGGCCCGGCATTGTGACGGTGTGTGACATCGGCCCCTGCCATGGGCGGCGGTTGGCCGTGTCGGCGGTTTCCTCACCGCCCGAGGATGAAGACGATGGCGAGCAGGGACACGAGCTTCAGCTGCTCCTGGCTCAGGTACATCGCCATGACGACCAGCTGCAGGAAGTAGATCAAGAACAAGGACGCCGAGTCGGAGACGAAGTGCTGATGGATGGCGACTTCCTGAGGGGCCGGCGGATGGATGTCAAGCAGAGGCTGGACGGCCGAGGACTTTAGACGGGTGACGCCCAGGACGAGCCAGCCTGGGGCAGAGACAAGTCAGACAGACGGGACAGACAGACAGGCGGGACAGACAGACAGGTGTCTCACCAAGGACGACGGGCGTGGCAGCAAACACGGAACAGCGCAACGCGTAGACCAGCCTTTGGGGGGCGGAGTCTATCAGCGGGGCATCAAAGGGCAGGAAGACAAAGCCACCCCACACCAGGAACGGGAAGAAGAGGGCCGAGGCGACCAAGGACAACCCCACCTTCAGCTGGTCCCTGTGAGGACAGCCCCGCCCACCTGAGGAGAGGGACAGGTGTGACGCCCCAATGCCCGCAGACCCTGTCCGACGGGCGGGGGACGGCCATGTGTACCCGTGGGGGGGGGCGTGTCCCTCATCCAGCCGTACCGGTCCACGGGGGGGGCGCTCCCCTCCAGCGGGGGGAGGACAAACACGTCAGGCAGAGGCCTGTCCCCCTTCTCCGGTCCCACATCACACATCACGCCGCCTCCGCACATCTGCTCCACCTCCACGTCCTCCAGCCGCACACCTCCAGGAGACGCCCTTCTGCCTGCGGAGAACAGAGAACATCTAGCTTCCAAACCAGCCTCATCACCACGATTAGTTGAGCACGTCCGCCAGGACACACTGGAGAAGAAGAAGAAGAATGAGCTGGACCCGGTGTCACCTCACTGGAGAGGAGGAGGAGAAGAAAAAGAGAAGCCTGAGCTCCAGTCAGCTCCTTTGACCCAGGAAGTTCCAGGTGTCATGCGGTGCTCCTCAGGGTTCTGGAGAACCCTGTCTGCTCGGTTCAGACCTCTGAGCTCCCTCTCCTCGATCACAGGACTCCGTCGGCTCAGACAAAGCGAGGCGATCGGTGATTATTGATCAGATATCAGAGGAGGATGACCTGGACTCCCGGTGAAAAGGTGAACTCGTATCATGTTGCTATGACAGCAGCACCCTGGCGTTGCCGTGGGAACAGACCATAGATGAACGGTTTGGATCTCAGATGTTTGTAATATTGATCAGCTAAAGTATCTGCTGTTTCTTGAGGGTCTTCCTCTTGCATCGTATTCTGAGAAGCACGGAGGAGGTAGCCTGAGGGAATGGAACCCGAGGTTCCTCACGGAGAAACAAGCTCCGCCCCCTGGCCGACAGGTGTGCTTGACGTCACGTCAGCGTTTCGCTCCGTTCGTCACAGATCCGCCGCTGTGACTCCTGACGTCAGCTGAACGCTAACATGCGAACGGCTGGAACGGAAATTAGCAAAGGAAGAGCAGCTAAAGGCTGACGGAGCGAATCCGTTCGAAGGACCGTCAGGTTCCTCGACAGCGGAGAAGTTCAGACTCACCGTCAGGAGCTCCTGCCATGTTGTGAAATCCAGGAAGGTACCTGCGGATGTGGGCGGGGCCACCTCTTAAAGGGACGGGCCGACAGGTGGAGAACACACACAACACACACACACACACACACACACCTCTGCAAGGCAGGTAGGACAGATGTGACGTGAAATCCCCGGGCTCTGCCAGCCGCCAAACATCTGAAGGTGGTTCCAGGAGCTCTGTGCGGACGAGTCACCATGTCAGCCTGGATGTTGTGGGAGAACCCAACGGCGGACATTGGACATCCGAGCCGGCCCCGCCCCCAAACGCTGCCAGTCGGGGTTCGGTGACTACCGGGTCTCCGCAGGACCGGATCCCCCTCTCTTTTAAAGGAGGAATCCCCTTCATCACAGTCGGACCTCTAGGTTGGTCCTCTCGGCCACGTCCCCGTTCTGCCTCCGATCTATATGCCTTGATGGATCTGGATTTAAATAGAGCCGCAGTGCCGAGCCCGTTCGGTTTATGTCCCGGTGCTCGCCGGGGAGCGGGGTCTGCCGGGTTCCACGTCACATGGTGGTGAGCTGTCCGGCCTCCCGCAGGGCGGGCGGGGCGCTTCGCCGTCTGCTCGAGCGCCTGCGTCGATGCCCCGCGTGACGAAATCCGGACGTGCTATTGGCCGCTACTGGTCACGTGCTCCTTTGACACGTTGTCATAGCGATTAACTCCGCCATAGCGGCTGCCCGCACGCGTCGGTGTTCAAATCAAGCTACTCCACGAAGTTGCTGGCGGGCGGGGTTAAGAGTAGACGCGGCGTCGGGATTGGCCATGGACGTTGGAGCGGGCCGGGCCCTGATTGGTTAGAGCTCCGGAGGACCGCCGTCGGTCTGAGGGAGGCCCCGCCCTGTCCGTTCACCGAGACCAGAACCAGTGGCACCGCTCCGTATTGATCCGGATCGATCATCTGCGGATTATTGGCGGGATGTCGCGGCTCCTGGAAGGAGGGAAGTCGGACCGGATGAAGGACGTCACGATGAAGGTGAAATACCGGAAACCGGCCCGAGAGAGAGGAAGAAAGAGAGAAAGAAAGAAAGAAAGAGAGAAAGAAAGAAAGAAAGAGACAGAAAGAAAGAAAGACAGCCAGAAAGAAAGGGTCGCGATCGATCCCGACTTAGATCGAAGAAGCTGGTCCATCCGTTCGGATGGGATCGATCACAGTCCAGGAACTCGACTCTTTCCGTTACTTTCCGCCTCTTTCCGGCGGTTCTGCTCCGTCCGGTTCTATCCGTTACTGGCACCGCTGGAACGGATCGATACCAAGAAGACGATCGGCGATCGGCCTGTGTGTGTGTGTGTGTGCGTGTGTTTGTGAGTGTGTGTGAGTGAGTGTGTGTCTGTCTGTCTCTCTGTCTGTCTGTCTGTCTGCGTGTGTTTAGTGTTCAGGAACGGGAAACGGATTCTCGTTTTTTTTTCCACTCGAGCTGAAGCCCACTTTCGTGCGCGTGTGTGTGCGTGCGTGCGTGCGTTTCCCGTGTGATCACACGCACGGCCGGGTTCACTCCAGCGGTGAGTGTGTGTGTGTCTGTGTGCGCGCTCCCCGGTCGAAGCGGTCTCTCCGTGTCCGTTAGAAGCAGCGTGGCCGCTTTGTCCTGCAGGAAGCGGCGCACTGGGGGGAGGGGAGCCGTGTGTGTGCGCGCGCACGTGCGCTTCCAGAACCGGAAGCCGGTGGGTTGAGGTGTGACCTTTGACCCCCGATGTAAACAAACACGTCTGTCCGAAGCCCGACGAGATGGTCCTCACGCTTCACCCAAAAGTTCAGGAAAGTACAGGACTGCCCCAAACCGCCATCACCATGGAGACGGCGGTTTGGGGTCAAAGGTCGGACGAAGGTGCGTCCTCAGCCACAAATAGACACACACACACAGTACCTGCGTCTGTGTGTGCGAGGGAGTGTAAGAATGTGTGTGTCCCCAGTATCTTGGTTCGTGTGTGTGTGAGAACATGTGTCACCGATGTGTTTGTGTGTGTATGTCTGTGAGTGTCTGAGTGTGTGTCCGATGTGTGTGAATGTGTGCACGTGTGTCACCAGTGTGTTTGTGTGTGTCTGAGTGTATGAGTATATGTGTATCACCAGTATGTCTTGTGTGTGTGTGTGCGTATGTGTGTCTGTGTAAGTACTATGTCGTCATCTTCTTAAAATAATCTCCTGCCGTTTTTCGACCAGTGTTTTTTGTCCCAAAGCTCCTCGTTGAACATGGCCCGCTTCACAGAGCTTTCTGGAAAGTCACTTTGGCCCTTATTTTGAGAAGCTGACAATATGTGTGTACCAATTGTCTGTGTAACCAGAGTGTGTATGTGTTTGATGTGAATGTCTATAGGCTGTGTGTGTGTGTGTGTGTGTGTGTGTGTGTGTGTGTGTGTGTGTGTGTGTGTATGAGTGAGTATCACCAGTGTGTTTGTGTGTGCCACTAGTTCTTTGGAGGAGTGTCTATAGGCTAGGTGTGTGTGTGTGTGTGTGTGTGTGTGTGTGTGTGTATATATCGTGATATTGAATCATAGATGCAATGGTGTGTGTTTTCGTTGAACAGACTATTACCGTAGGGAGGCTTCCAGGCCAATCAGAAGTGCTCCGGTCGGGTCACATGACCTCAGCGGGGCTGAAGCCCAACGAAAGTACCTTCATCCCGTGGAGGAGGAGGGACGGGACAGGGTGTGTGTGATGCGTGTGCTCGGGATTGAGGCACAGAAGTGCAATCACTGATCACCAATCAATAACCAGTAACTGTCAGGGACACTGTTGGCTGGGGAGGTCCGAGGAGCCGCCCTCAGACGTCTCCTCCTGGTGCTGCTGCTCTGATGTTCTCTGTGAATCCACCCCTTGTGTCTGATGACACACACACGCACACACACACACACGCACACACACACACACACACACGCACACACACACACACACACACACACACACACGGGTCTTTCTCCTGCGCTCACTGGGTTCTTTATCCCCAGCTGATGGCTGACTGTCAGCAGACCCTCTGCCTGTTAACCCTTTCACTGTTTCACCGCCATCGCCGGGGTGTCTCCTCCCTGCTGCCCCCTGCTGGGCCTCTCCTCAATGCTCTCCTTCAGCGTGTGTGTCCTCACACTTCATCGTGTGTTTGTGTGTGTGTGTGATCGCAGAAGAAACAGAAGGAGCGTCAGAAAGAGCGTGAGAAGGAGGCGAGGGAGCGCGAGGCTCGCTCCGGGAACGGACACCTGTTCACCTCCCTCACCGTGTCCTCCACCACGCTGTGCTCCTCCTGCAACCGTAGCATCACCGCCAAGGAGGCCCTCAGCTGTCCAGGTAACACACACACACTCACATACACACACACCCACACACACACACACACACACACGGGAAAGACAGGAAAGGGCCTTGAAAACCACTTCAGTGGTCAAAAAGGCGGATCAAGACATGGTCAGAGGACAGAGGTCCCGCCCCACTGTGGAAGGTTCTTCAAAAAACATCCATGTCCAGCCTCGTGTCTCCGTCTTTACGTCCAATCTGGTGTCCTCGTTGTACGTTCGGACGTCGGCCTTGTCTCCGCCCCGTGTCTCTGTGTGGACGTCCAATCATGTGTTACCGTTCGAATGTCCGACCTGGGGTTCTCTGATAGATGTGTCTTCAGATGAACTGAAGCAAACTGACACACCGTCCATGTGTGTTTGTGTGCAACAGACGGTGTGTTAATCCGCCTTCACAATGAACAGATGTACACCGCAGATTACACACACACACACCCCTTGACCCAGTTCTCAGGGTTCACCCAAAAGACCCAATCACAGCGTAACTCATCATCTTCACACACACACACACACACACACACACACACACACACACACACACACACACACACACACACACACACACACACACACAAAAAAACCACATACACATTCCCCCCCACCACTCATATAC
>CAAKHD010002759.1:35021-66348 GCA_901007705.1 Fistularia tabacaria | reverse complement strand
CGCCGCCCCCCCCCCACCCCCCCTCCGCGCCCCCCCCCACCCCCACCCACACACACACACACACACACACACACACACACACACACACACACACACACACACACACACACACACACATACAAAAAAATCCCATATACATTCTGCCCCAAACCTTTCCTACTGATTGATGCATGTTTAAGAAAAAGTATCCATTCATCTAAATCAGTCAGATTTTGATTATTTGAAAGTTGTGAATGACTTTCTGACTTTGTGAATTAACACTCGTGGATATTGATTGAATGAGTGAGTGAGTGAATGTTGTTTGTCGATATATGTGGCCCTGAGATTGGCGACCAGTCCAGGTCGTACCCCGCCTCTCGCCCGATGACAGCTGGGATAGGCTCCAGCATCCCCCGCGACCCTGAGTGCAGGATAAGATGGATGGATGGTATTTATTAATATGAATTGATTCATTGATATTGATTGTGTTTCAGGCTGTAACGTAACGATTCACAACCGCTGCAGAGACACTTTGGACAGCTGCAACAAGATGAAACAGAAAGTAAGACTGCCTGCCTGTCTTTCTTTCTGTCTTTTTCTTCCATCTATCTGTGTCTGTCCGTCTGCTAGTCTGTCAAATTAACCCTCTGCATCTGTGTCTTAGCAACAAAAGCTAGCGATGGCGAGGAACAGCTCCTCCCTGCAGAATGTGGCTCTGCGCTCCAAGAGTGAGTTGTCTGTGTGTGTTTGTGTGTGTTCATGTGTTTTTGGGTCTCCGTGTGTGTGTCCATTCGAGTGTGAGTGTGTGCTCATATGTGTGAGTGTGTGTGGTGTGTTTGCAGCCCCGATGCTGAAGGAGCGTCCCAGCTCCGCCATCTATCCGTCCGACAGCCTCCGCCAGTCTCTGCTTGGGTCTCGCCGGGTTCGCTCGGGTCTGTCTCTGGCTAAGAGCGTCTCCACCAATAACATCGCAGGGTGAGCCTTCCTTTTGTGCTCATTGGCCCGCCGTGGATGACGTCGCCATGACAGTCTCAGGACTGTCCTCCCTCTGACTGTCTGTCTCCTGCCCCCCCCCCTCTCCCCCCAGGGTGGGCGAGGACCCGGTGGGCCTGCGGAGGATCTTGTCTCAGTCCTCGGAGTCCCTGAACTTCCGCAGCAGGACTCTGTCCATGGAGTCTCTGACAGACGACGGTGAGCTCCTTTCACTGATCACCTATTGAAACACGCCTTCCACCCTGACCGACCCTCACCCATCCATCCTCGTGTAGTGATATGTATTATCGATGGAAATACCGGACGCTGCCGTTAAACCCGATCAGTACTGCGGGCCGATCGATAGATCTACTGATATCTCATTCCATTTGTAATGATCGGACCAAACAACGGAGAAGGCGCCCGAAATTCCCACCGTCCTCGGAGACTCGGAGAGAAGGCGTTCCATCTGCGACGTGGTCAGATGTCTCCAGATGTGGCTCTGTGACTGACAGGTGCCGTGTGTTGGCTAACCCCCGCCTCTCACCCAGTGACAGCTGTAATTGGCTCCAGCCTCACTGAGAGCCAAAGTGCAGGATGAGCGGCGTTGACCATGAATAGATGGATGGATGGATGGATGGATGGACAGTCAGTGCCCCCCCAGCACCCCCATCATCAGCAGATCTGAGGAGAGAAGCCCCCTCCTCTCTTAGGATTCCAACATCTCTGATGGTCCACACTGCCTGCTTCTTCTGAACCTTGTGGATCCCTGGAGAGACACAGAGGGATACTGATTGCTGTAACAAGTAGTTACCATGGTGACACACTGACCTGCGCTTTGTGCAGGGGAGTGGTGGTGGAGCCCCCTGCTGGAGGAGCTGCAGCTGCAGGGCCGAAGCGTCCAGGCGGACAGCTGGAGCCTGGTGGTGGAACCCAGCTTCCTGCAGACGCTCCACAAAGACCTGATAAGGCAGCAGGATGTGATCTACGGTGAGACCCCAGGAACGGTTCCAAGGCCGGTTCCACGGCCGGTTCCAGTCCTTCATCGCGGATGTGTGTGTGTGTGTGTTCTCCTTCAGAGCTGATCCAGACAGAGTTCCATCACCTGAGAACCCTGAAGATAATGGAGGGAGTGTACCGGCGGGGGATGCTGGAGGAGGTACAGCTGGAGGCAGGCGTAGTGCACGCCATCTTCCCGTGTCTGGACCCCCTGCTGGAGCTGCACGCCGCTTTCCTGTCCGAGCTGTTCGCCCTGAGGAGCCAGGGGCTGCAGGACGGCAGCACCGGCAACTTCGTCGTCAAGGGCGTTGGCCAGCTGCTTCTCAGACAGGTACCTGCTCGGGGAACAGGGGGGCGGCGGCCATGTTGGAGACAATCAGACCGACGAGACAGAGCGTTCAAATCAACTTTGTGCTCTGTGGAATCGCTAGCTTGTGTGTGTGTGTGTGTGTGTGTGTGTGTGTGTGTGTGCGTGTGTGTGTCTGCGAGCATGCGTATGAGGGGACCCATCTGCTGGCTCATTAAACATCCGATGTTCATTGGAATTCAAGGATGAGATAGAACACTCACTGTCCAGCTGTTACCGACACACTGTCACGCCCACTGTGTGTGTGTGTGTGTGTGTAGTTCTCAGGTCAGACTGCTGAGGACATGAAGAAACTGTACTCAGAGTTCTGCAGTCGACACCCCAAAGCCGTGAAGCTCTACAAGGAGACCCTGGCCCGGGAGCGGAGGCTGCAGCAGTTCATCAGGGTGGGGGTCCAAACGGGGTCCCTGGGCTTTGTGCGTCTTGACTGTTCTGTTTGTTTCTAAGTGGTTCTGTGTGGTTCTGCTGATCTCCAGCGAGTGTGTCGTGGTCCTCTGCTACGGCGTCATGGAGTCCAGGAGTGCATCCTGCTGGTCACCCAGAGAATCACCAAATACCCGGTTCTGGTCCAGAGGATCCTGGAGCATACCAAAGGTGAGGGGCCTGGGTCCCGGGGATGCGGACCAGGTGTGATGGGTCGGGTTCCGATGATCCAGACGCTCTTGTGGCCCCGGCAGGTAACGAGGAGGAGGCGCAAGCCCTCCGCCAGGCGCTGGTCCTGCTCAAAGAGCTGATCAGCTCGGTGGACCAGGAAGTCCTGGAGCTGGACCGCACCAGGAGGCTGCAGGAGGTCCAGGCCCGGCTGGACCCCCGAGCGCAGGCAGAGGTGCGGGGGGGCGGAGTCTTCCGAGGAGGGGAGCTGCAGCGGAGGAAGCTGCTCCACGAGGGGCCGCTCCTCTGGAGGGTCCAGGGCTCCCGAATGAAAGGTACCGAGGTTCTGACCCGCGCGGTGGGCGGAGCTTAGAGCGCGGCCTCACGTCACCCGTCCGTCTGTCTGCAGAGGTGAAGGTCCTGCTGATGTCCGACATCTTGGTGTTCCTTCAGGAGAAGGACCAGAAGTTCACCTTTGCCTCGCTGGTCAGTGGCACCCGGACACCCGCCGGCCCCAAAAGACAGGAGTCAGATACTAACCGATCGTTTGTCCTCCTCAGGATAAGTCCCCGGTGGTCTCCCTGAGCAACCTTCTGGTCAGAGACATAGCCAATCAGGAGCGAGGGATGTATCTGATCAGTGACTCCTCCCCTCCGGAGATGTACGAGCTGCACGCCACCTCCAAAGACGACCGCAACACCTGGATGGCTCGGATCCAGCAGGCGGCACTCAGGTCAGGACCGCTCAGGCTTAGGCTCCGCCCCCTCCCAGCAGACGACTCTGGAGACCTCCAGCAAGAAGCTGCTGTGTGGACAGAGGGAGGAGACCTCTGCTCATGAAGGTGTTGGCTGTTGGTGTTGATGGAGGGTGTGCGTTGTGCTTCTGCTCTCCAGCTGTCCTTCCAGAGACGAGTTCCCCCTCATCGAGACTGAAGACAAAGCTCTCCTGAGACGCCTGAGAGGTGAGAAGATCTGATGCTTCAGCAGCTCCTCTGTTTGCCCGTCGCTCGTGTTCTAATCAACCCCCCCACCCCCACCCCCGCCCAGGCGAAATCCAGCAGAAGGACCGTGAGATCAAGGAGCTCCACCAGGAACGAGCCACGCTCTTCTCTGAATGGCTGGAGGCCACTGTTCGAGGCGAAGCGGAAGAAGGAGTTGTGGAGCTCAGTAACTCCTCCAGGTTGGGCTCCTCGTCCAACAGGAACTTATTCCGGGCTGACACGCCTCACGCTCCTCAAGCGGTGCCGCTGCTCGCCGCCGCCATCTCTGAAGGTAACGCTGGGTCTGGCTGCTGGAGAGAGAAGGTCCAGGAGACCAAAGCCAGTGGGACGTCAATCATCTCTATGTCTCCAGTGGACAAGCTGAGCGAGCTGCTGGCGGGGTGCTGCATCCGGAAGGCCACGGTAACCAGTAGCAACCAGAACCTCCAGAAACTTCTCGTGACCAATGGCAACCAGGAGGTGAGCGGTAAGTGGCTGTCTTGAAGATGATGTTCTGGTCCTCTGGAAGAACCTGGACCAAAATCAGCTCTGAACAGAACCCTTTCCTCCATTAGACGGCGATTCTTCTTCTCTGAACGGATCGTTGGAGCTCAACGGCAGCTCCTCCAAGGTAACCCACACCTGAGCGGGTGCCCTCTGATTGGCTGGCCTTCATGAGCAGATCAGATGTTCCTCCTGCTGAGATGCATCCCCTTGTCGTGGACAAACACCTGATACCTTCTTACCGGATAAAACTATTTTATTATTTACACGACAGTAAGGACTAGATGTCCTCAGATTTGAAGGACCTCGTTCCTCCTTCTAGAACTGCCTCATCCTGGTCTTGGCAGGAAGCTCAGGTGGAAGTGCCAAAATAAGAGCATGTTTAATTTGTTCTTTCAGGACAGGAACGGGAATCAACTGCAGGAGCGAACCTTGAAAGAGGTAAGGTCACTTCCCGTCTGACGGGCGATCCGTCCAATCACAGCGCGGATACTGACGGCTGCTGTGTCCGCAGGAAGTGTGCCGGCACCTGGTCAGCGTGAACACACAGCTCTTCGCTCTGCAGGTGAGCCAGACAGGAAGCTACGCGACGAGCGTTCGTGGCGCTACGGCCGCTTGACCTCCTGTCCGCTCCTCCTCCCCCAGGCTGCCGTGGACCACCAGGACGCCATCCTGGAGCTGTGGGCCCGGATGGGCCCGTCTACCGTCCCCGTCCCCGTCCCCGGGCCGCGCCTCAGCCGCTCTATGTCCCGGGACACGGGCCTGGACGGCGGCGGCGAAGCACTGCTGCGCCAGCAAGTGGCTCTACTGCAGGAGGAGGTGATGCGGCTGCGGCTGAAGGGCGAGGAGCCGTGGCCAGGGAGCCGGAGGAGGAGCAACGGAGAGCTCGGCGAGGTCCCCAAGGGGGACCAGGTTAGTTGGACTCTCCTGTTCCGTACGACCTTTGGGAGGAGCTTCTCACAAGCCGTCATCTCATCGTTCATGGTGTCACAGAAGAGCAGGGGGAGGAGTCCTGGTCCCATCTGGACCAGGACTCTCTTTGTGGAGGTCCAGGTTCTTCTGCCTGGGTCCTCTCTGTGGGCTCTCTCCAGGTTCCCCGTCTTCCCCCCACACTCCAAACACAGTCATTGGTTCATTGAAGACTGTAAATTGTCTGTAGGTGTGAATGAGAGGGTGACTATTGAGTGACAATGGATGCTTTTAGGCAGCTGAGGTCGATGGATTGGAGTTGGAGTAAGTATGGAGATATAAACCAAAAAATGAATACACTATGAGTTAAGTAGGGACAAGAGTCTGGAGGTGTGTGGCGTGGAGGGTCGTGTGGGGTTTGTTTGTGGTGGTTGATGTTGCAATGGCTTTGGGAAGAAGATGTCTCTGAGTATTGGTGCGGCCCCTGTGAAGTTCTGATGCTCCGGCCGGAGGACAGTAGCTCCAACAGGTGGTTGCCGGAGTGGGCTCCGCTGAGGTCAATGTCCTCCAGACCAGGTGGAGAGCGGCCCCAGTGGGCTGTGTCAATCACTCTCCTGTCAGCCACCGTGCATCCAGGCGCTATTATCACGACGCTCTCCACGGCCACTCGGTAGAGGGTCACTTTGTCAGTGTCCAGAGCTCATCTCTGTGATCTGACTCTGACTCACGGTGGTGTGGTTCTAATTTGTGTTGTAGAGATGGATGAGGCAGTGGAGTGTCAGTGTGTGCAGGAGGGGGCTCAGTACACAACCTGTGGGCGGCCTGTGCTGAGTGTGACGGTAGAGGCCGAGTCTGACAGCTCCTGGGCCTTTTGTTAGGAAGTCCTTGATCCAGAGACAGATGGGGGTCGAGATGCACGAGCGGGACAGTTTCTCCACCGAGATCTCCGGAATGATGGTGTTCAAGGCGGAGCTGAGGTCTATGAAGAGCCTCCTGGCGTAGTTCCCCGGGCGGCTGATGGCTGAGTGCAGCGTGGGGCGCTGTGCTGGTAGCATCCTGGGTGGAGAGATGGAGGCATGGAGGACTTGATGTGCTGTGAGACTCGTATCTTGAAACACTTCCTGACCACCTGCGTGTGTGGGGATCGGCCGCAGCAGGCTTTTTGGGGACAGGACTACCGTACATCACTTCAGGCATGGAGGGACGATGGCTCGTGTCAGGGACCGTTCGGAGATGGTGTGAAGACACCCGGCGGCTCGTCGGCAGACGTCCAGAGTAACTTCCAAGGTCTTCATCCAGGACGGTGGCTTTCCTGGGGTTCACGGTCTTCGACGTCCGTCTCACTGCATGCTCCCGAAGCAGGGGTGTGTTCCTGGAGGGGCAGTGTGCTTGATGGGGGTTCTGTGAAGGGCCCGGGACCCCGGAAAGCGGGCAAAGTAACGGTCGAGTTTCTCGGCTCTGACAGGCATTGGCTTTCTGCCTGCTATTGGTGACACGGTTCATGCCCTGCCACGGCCTTCTCGGGTCCTTCTCTGAGAAGTGGCCCCTGATTTGTTTGAATGCCAGTTTGGCATCTTTAATCCCTCTTCTCAGGCGGGACCTGGCCGAGCTGTACGGGGTCTCGTTTCCTGATTTGAAGGCGGAGTCACTGTTTCTGAGGAGGATCCGGCCCTCGCTGGTCACCCAGGGTTTTTGATTTGGGAAAACCTTGATCTGTTTGTTTCCAGTCTCTGTGTACTTGCAGTGTTTGATGTAGTCCAGTATACTGTCTGTGTTCCTGGAGGTTGTGGTGGTCAAATATACTCCAGTGGTAGAGCTGGGAGAGAGAGCTTCCTCAGGCCAGGTTTGGATGGTCTTTGTTTGAGACATTGATTTCCTCCAGAGGGCGGTGGAGGTGGGCATGATGCTCAGGCAGAGATGATCTGATCCGGCGGGGTGGCGGTGACCTTGCAGGCATGTTTCATGTAAAGAGTAAACATGGTCCAGAGTTTTGTCTCCTCATGTTGCACATTCCACATGCTGGGCGAATTTGGAGGGCGCAGTCCTTAAACACACTCGGTCACCGGCAACCACAAGTATGCCATCCGGATGGGCCAGTTGCTGTTTACTGACAGTCACGAGCAGGAAGCTAGCGCAGTACTAACGTTAGCATCCGGTGTTATTTAAAGAGCTGTAACTACGACATCTGTCTGTAATCATAGTCTTAGAATAACTGAAATGACTGAGACATCAAGAAATTTGTTTGTTCACAAAGGTCACCTGTGTGTGTGTGTGTGTGTGTGTGTGTGTGTGTGTGTGTGTGTGTGCGCGCAGGTGAGCAGGAGACGAGGCAGCAGGGAGCTGGAGCTCCACCCCCTCGCCCCATTGGCCAGTCAGGACCCAGTTGATCTGCTAGATGGCCTCCAGGAAGGAGACGAGGAGGAGGCGAAGGTGTCTCCTCGCTCTGACAGCCCCCGAGGTGATCCATCAGTCCCTGATCATTGTATTGATCAAAGATTTCCAGTCACTTTGGAATCTGTCCTTTTCTCCAAGAAATGAAGGCAGAGCTTCACCTCTGTCCTTGTCAGCAGTGTATGCACGCAGCAGCAGGACACACACACACACACACACACACACACACACACACACACACACACACACACACATCAGACTGGGTGGACCAAAGAGGAGGATCCATCAGTACATGTTGTCGTATCATAGGTCCACATCTTCTCCCACCCAAAGCCCAGCAGGTCCAGGGGTCACATGGTTCCTTAGGGTAATTCCCTGTAGACAGACAGACAGTCAGTCAGTCAGTCAGTCAGTCAGTCAGTCAGTCAGTCAGAGCTGAGGAAGACTCAGGGATAAGGCTATGGTGTATTAGATGTTCCTTCAGAAGCTCTGCTGCTTGTTTCCTCACTGCTTCCATGCAAAGCTGCTTTAACCCGTGACCTCTGACCTCTCAGACCTGCAGGACATCCCGGAGGAGAGCGAATGTGGGGCAGATCCCAGTTAACGCCGCTGTCACCCTGAATCCACCATGCTGCCAGTGTGACATCACCATGATGTCACTGTCATGTCAGAAGCATCCAGAAAGCAGGAGACAGTCGGACTCTTCGGGACCACGGAGAGGAAGTGAGGTCATCTCTGGGCTCCTCAAAGGGCCTTTCAAACCAAACATTGAAGGACCGTGTGATGTGTTTACAGGGAGGGCTGCTGGACGTCACGCCCCTCTGGACCGCTTGCGCTCCATGCCGGTGTGAAAATGTCTTCCAACATTCCAGATTTTAGAATCTTTCAACACAATAGTGTGGGTTTTTTTTAAGTCAAACCTCGGATTTTAATGTCTGATTCTCAGCTAAAATGTTCTCTGCCTCCTGCTTTCGGCTGACCTTTGACCCCGGGGTGCGTGACGTCACTGGGTTTGCAGGCGAGCTCCTGGTCTGCAAACTACTTCAGCTCGATGCCCCCTCGCTAGATTGAATGAAACTGTATTTATGAAGAAACATCAGCGTAGTGTCCTCATGGGGGGGGTTGTCCCATCATCACGGCCATACATGGTGTTACCAAGGTAACCAAACAATGTTAAACCCACAATAAGGGTGCTGTTGAAGTGGAAAGATTTCTGGAGAAACTAAATGAAGACAGGTCAATGAAGATGTTCCTAAAAAGGGCTGGAGCAGCTGAAGAAGGACCTTCCTCCTGCTGATGGGGTCTGATGGACCTCCTGAGGTTAAAAGAGATGGAAACCCCCCCCAAACACAGCTTTCACGTCTGCAGGCCTGCAGAAGTTTCAGCTTCTGGACTGTGGCAAAAGCGTGACATGAAATGCCGTTTTAATATTTGTGTGTATATCAAAGATCTGAGCTGTAAGCATGTTTGTCATTGATATAAGCTGGATTTTATTCTCCCTCCTGTTTGTCCAAAGACTGAGAAGATTCATCAACGAGGAAAAACAATTTTTCTGAATATTGTCTGAAGGTTCCCTCAGGTTCACAAACCTTATTTATATCCGATGGTCACGCTGTAGTCTGATGAAGGTGACTTGAAAATGTCTCCAGTGTTTCTCTGTAGTTTGTGTGAAAACTGTTGCTATTAGAAGGTTTAAAGAAGAAGTTGTATAATCCCAGAATGTTGTGGAAATGTTCCTGCTGTTAAAAATGTCTTGAAATGTCTTTCTGTTGGAGATCATTGCTGGAGAACGATGGCTCTCACAGTGGTTCCACAATAACGGGGACTTTTGAGGAACCACCTGATCATGTGACAGAAGGTCCAAAGTCAAAAACCTTCTGCAATGAACATTTCTTTGTACATAAACTGCGGTATTACCCATTTGTCGTGACTGTTTAGTTTATTTATTCATGTCTACAAACAAACCCTTGGCATTGGGAGAAAAGTTTGACTTCCATTGCCCAGGCTGACAGATGGTGTGTTGCTCACCAGGGATCTACAGTCTCTGGGTATCTCCATGTGCTCTTCTCTGTGACTGAATTATTATTTTTCCATAAATTCTTCTTCAATAGCTGTGTCTTCACATTTCCTGTGTGGCTAGAATCGGTGCAGCCTCCCCTCCCAACGAGCGGCTTTGCAGCCTCGCCACGGTTTTATTTTGCAAAGGCGCCTCGGCCGTGCGTCACTTCCCGTGGAAGTGTGTGGCGTCTGGGTTGGGAGTTGCCTGAGAACGTAACCGGAGGCGATAAGAACCAGGACTCGGACCCCAAGCAGAGCCGGAAGGACAGAGAGCGGAGCTTCGGAACCAGCGCGCTGTCCGAGAAGCGGCGGCTTCGCCAAGTGAGAGAAGGGTCCTGCTCCGCCTGCTAGCCGCGAGCTAGCTCTTCTGCTAGCGACTTGCTAGCCTTTCTGCTAACAGGGACGTGACGATAACAGGTGATTCGGTGCAGGTGTTTCGGTGCGCGTCATCGACACGGTAACAAGTGATCGATAACCGACGCCCAGGTGTCAACTCTCGCCCGGAGAAACGTCAGACACGACGCGGTGACGCTTGCCTCCGGCGGGAGGCTCCAATATCTCCGACATCAATGTCTAACCGTCTGTCCGCGGTGTCATTCGTCACATGACTTAGAAGATGTGAGTGAAGTGAAGTGTAGTGTTTGTCAGTGAGTTTGTGCGCGATGGATTGATGTGTGTGTGTGTAATGCATCGGATTTCTGACGAGATTCCGCTGGTAATCACAGTAAAGGTTTGTGTCAAATGATGTCAGGTGTACCAGCATCATCCCAGTCCTGCCTCCCAGCCTGTGGGACTGACACTAATACTGAAACTATGCGGCCCTTGGAGGGTTAGGATTTTTACGTGACAGCTACTTTCTGCCTGGAATGCACCCCACGCTTCCTGCTCGGTGATGACCTCCTGCTTTTTCAATCCCCAGCAGAAGAAGATGAGTGGGGGAATGAACAGCATTGAGGCGGTGAAGAAGAAGATCAAGGTTCTGCAGGATAAGGCTGAAGAAGCTGAGGAGAGGGCGGAGTCTCTGCAGAAACATCTGGAACAGGAGAAGAGGGCCAGGGAGCAGGTGGACACACACAAACACACACTTCCATAGCAGCATTGTCATGTGACCTCTATCAATAACAGATCAATTTAGGATTTCATTCTCGTTTTGCCTTCGCTGTGCAAAGTTTTGAACTGATTACCGTGGGAACCAAAGATCATAATGTGTCCAAGCTGGTTGTGAAGAGAAAGTAGAACATGTTTAAATGTCATGATGGCCAAGTAGTACCAGTGAATGAAGCAAGATCCACGTTATCCTTCAGGCCGAGGAGGAGGTGACGTCTCTGAACCGTCATCTGCAGCTCAGTGAGGACAACCTGGAACGGGTTCAGGAGAGACTGTCCACCACCCTTAGCAAGCTGGAGATGATGGAGAAGACTGCCGACGACAGTGAGAGGTCAGACGCATGCATGTGCGCACACACACACACACACACACACACACACACAGGTCCTGAGTGATGTGTTTGTTGTCAGGGATATGAAGGTGATGGAGAACAGATACTTGAAGGACACTGAAAAGATTGAGCTGCTCGACAGTCAGCTGAGAGAAGCTAAACACATTGCGGAGGAGGCCGACTGCAAATACGAGGAGGTACACACACACACACACACACACACACACACACACACACACACACACACACACACACTCTTTATCTTTGGTCGTGTTTGTGTTAGCTTGGCTGTCAATCACACCTGGTCAGCTGACTTGTGATGTCACTGGTCGCACCAGTCGCACTCGCTAAGGATTGGTCGATCTCTGGAATGTATTTGACAGGTGGCTCGTAAACTTGTGATGGTGGAACGAGACCTGGATCGCGCTGAAGATCGAGCTACGCAGTCTGAGAGGTTGTGCAGATACACACACACACACACACACGGCTAACAGATGTATGATGCTGCTCTCGCTGAGGGACTCCATCAGACAGGAAGTTTATGATTGAAGTTATGAAGTTGGACTTCCTGTTTGGGAACGACATGGTCTTTGTTCTCTTTAAATTAAAGTGTGTAAATACTCCAGCCAAATTCTAGAGTAACAGGTGGCAGAGTGGGCCTCACTCCCATTGGAGGGTTGGCGGTTCAAAATCCGATGGCTCCTGTCTCCATACCGAAGTGTCCTTGGGCAAGACACCAAACCCCCAGTTGCTCCTGATTGTCTGGTTAGCGCCTTGCATGGCAGCTGTGCGTGCATGTGCATGTGCATGTGCGTGTGCGCATGTGTGTGTGTGTGTGTGTGTGTGTGTGTGTGTGTTTGTGTGTGAAGGGGTGAAGCGTTTTGGTAGTGGAGACGATGTTGTTGATGTGTGGTGACGCTCAAACTCCTCACAAGATGTCTCAAATGGATATTAAGTTTAGAAGATGATGGATGTCCTTACACTGACGTCCTCGCCAGCCTCCAACCCAGAACGGGTGTCCGGATCATGGATAATCCCATCCAAGGCCCAGTGGGTCCTTCTCACATCTGCTCTCATGCAAGGACACTCACATACTGATGGGGGTTGGGGTGGAGGGGGTCGGGTAGGGGGCTCTGTTTCATTCGGGGTTAGGGTTTGGGTTGCGGGGATCAGGGTTGGGGTGAGCCACTGTAATTCATTCAGGGTTGCTGACATCCGTGCTGTAGGCCAGCCATGACTCCCTGTGCTGTCATTAAGGTTGGGGGAGGCAGGGTTGGTGTTTGGTCAAGGGGGGCATGTTTCCCTGTGCTGTCATTAGGTCAGGGGGTTGGGGGTGGAATTGGTGGGGGTTGGGGTGGGGTCATGATGGCCATGCTTCCCTGAGCAGTCATGCTCTCAAACAGCTGATTCGGACTGAGTGACATCATTCTGAGGTCTCACTGCTTCACTAACAACTCCATCTGCCTCCATCTTTGTCCCTCTGTGTGTTTCCATGGAAACGTGTGGGCATGGCTGCATGTTTGCCGCTTGTTGTCCGTCTGCTTCTCGCTTCCTATCGAATAGTAAAGTTTGGAGGTTGGAGGATCAGCTGAGGGTTTTCGACCAATCGTTGAAGAGCCTGCAGGCGTCTTCGGACAAGGTACCGAGGGTCGCCTCACCTCCATTTCTATCAAACCAAAGAACCTCCTGCTGCCTCCATGACCTCTGACCTCAGGCTTCCACTTCAGCTCCTCCTCCTGCTGCTCGGCATGACTTACATGAACAGACTTGACCTCTGACTCTGAGGATCCAGAGCTGGAGACCTGACTTTGATCAGAAGGAGTGAGCGTAACCTCTGACTCTGTCTGTGACCTTTCACCTTCAGTAAGGCTCGACTGCTGGAGGAGGAGCTGAAAAACATCTCGACTACTTGCAAGTCTCTGAAGGCTCATTCTGAGAAGGTAGGGGGTCAGAGGTCAGCGTGAAGCTCACTGGTCAGATGGTCTTGCTGCTCCTCTTTGACGAGTCTCCATGTCTGTGTGTCAGTTCTCTTTGAGGGAGGATAACTACGATGAGAGCATCAAGATTCTCACCGACAAACTGAAGAAAGTAAGGACCCGTCTCCTTCCTGTTGACCTTGGGTCTGCCTGATGTACCCCTTTGTTTATCCCAGTGTCTCCTTCCTGTCAGGCGGAGGACCGGGCCGAGGTCGCCGAGCATGCCGTGGCCTCTTTGGAGAAGAAGGTCGAGAACCTGGAAGGTGAGACGGACTACAATGGGCCGTTTCTGAGGGGAGCAGCCGAGAGCAAGGGTCAGAGCGCTCACTTGGGCTAGGGTCAGGTGATCGGGTTGGGGTTAGCTGAGTGGGTTAGGGTTAGCCGAGTGTCAGACGGGTCCTGTGGTCACAGATGTTTGATAGATCCACCGTGAGGATGCAGTCTTCTGGTACTGTTTCTGGATGGCCCTGCTCTCCAGAATCAGAGACCAGATGAAAACCCCTTCAGGTAATGTTAAAGGTAAAGACTGCTGTGCTGTGATTGGTCAGTCAATGATGGGCAATTTGTGTGTGTGTGTGTGTGTGTGTGTGTTTCAGACTCTCTGACTGCAGCCAAAAACGAGACCCTAAAGCTTCACGCGACTCTGCATCAGACCATGGAGGAGCTGAACTCCTGCTGAAGACCCCCCCCCGACCTACCCAGCCAAACATTCCTGCGGTGCCTCTGCAAACCCCGCCCCATGTTTCCTGATTGAACACATTCCAGCTCTATGATTGGCTTCCCATGCCTGGGCTTGCCCCCTCTCCCTGGATGGTGCACCCCTCCCCTAATGGTGCCAAGTTCTACGTTGTACGCGACTGGACATGAAGGATGGTGACCTGATGGTCAGCTACTCACCTGTTCACCTGTTTTTGCCACCATCCTGCCGTCATCATCCCCCAGTCCGTGTGTGTCGCTGCCCAAGCTTAAAGCTTCCCCACATGTGATTGGACCCGGGCGCTGTGTGCGGAGCCTTCGCCCGGGTCGGATGGAAGAGGGGCGGCTACTTTTTGTCTAAAAGGGATTTTAACTGTCTTTCCCTCGTTAATGAATCAACTAACAACTAATTAACCTCAAGTCTGTGTTTGTTTAGCTTTGTGTTTCATTAATATTGATTTGTTGATTAACGTCCATTTAGCCAATGAGGATGTGGAGGGGGCGTGATCTCAGGGATCAGCCTGTGGCAGCGAAGCATTCCATCGCTGTTCACGCCGAACCAATCGCAGGCCAGAGACTCGCCCCCGTTTCTACAGTGAAACATGTTTACCTACTAACCGGTGAGACAACATCGTATTTCAGAACGCAAAGATTTTCAGAATAAAAGCACTGTCACTGGTACGAACATGCACGGGGTTGTTAGGTTATTTTTCTCCCAACAACGGGTTTACAAATGGCTATTTGTGTGATGAGAGGAGAGACGGCAGACGTGCAGCAAAAGATCCCTGAACAACTTAAGAGCGACCATCATGTTTATTGCTCTGCTCACCAGCTTGATCTCATCTAGCCACCTCATAACTCTCAGTCGTGAAAGTGTTCTTTTCCCACCTGGGCGGCACTGCGAGTCTTTTTTACCCAGTCACCCAAGCGGACCGCCGTTCTCCACCAGATTGTTGCACGAAGGCTGCCGAGAGCATCATCCACAAGGTGGAATTTCCACAGCAGAATCGTCAGCACTCGGCTTGAGAACTTTTAAGATCTTTTACAGGGTTTGAAACTATCACAAAACTATCACAGAGGGTTAATTTGGTGGCATTACGATGAGGCAAGCATCCGGCCTCCTGAAGATGCTGCAGGATGATAATTTCATCTTTTTTTGGGGCTGTTTCACCAAAACGACACCTCACGTCGACATACTGTACCTGAAGCTGCAGAGGGACATTGATGCAGTCATCAAACATGCCCTTCATAACTTTACCAACAGTGTGCAGGCCATCAGGTAAGATTGAATATTATTCCATTCTTCTCAGTAAACCTCGGCATGAGGGAATGTATGTATAAAACAAAAGTGAAATTACAGTTGGAAGCTTTTCTTTCTCTTTTCTGAATTCTTCCATGCACTCGTATAGGCTAGTAACAAACGCTTTTGGTCTTCTTGTCTTTAGGGATTCATCTCAACAGCAGCAGCCAAAAGGCCAAGGGAGACTTTGGGAGAAGAAAAGAAGATCATGTCTAAAAAGGTCTGCAATATGATTCTGACTCACACTAGAGAAAGATTCTCCTTCATTGACCACCTTGTGAGTGCCACACTACTTCAAGGAGATGTTTCAACAGCATGACAGTTCAGAGTCAAAGTCAGCTAATTTTTTCTGCACGTACTGGACATACAGAGGAATCGGGAAGACGTTTCTCACAATCCCACGGTGTCATGAGATTAACAAAATAATAATAAAGAGAAAATTAACAGTACATTTGTGAACACCGTTACATTGAACATCCATCCATCCATCCATCCATCGATCATCTGCTGCTGATCCTACTCAGGAGCATAATCCAGCTGCCATCGGGCGAGAGGCGGAGTACACCCTGGACTGGTCGCCAGTCATATACATTTACAGACAGACAACCATTCACTCTCATTCAGGGCAATTTTCCCACTTAACCTGCTGCATGTTTTTGGACTATGGGAGGAAGCCGGAGAACCCGCAGGTTAATGCAGAGAACATGCAAACTCAACACAAAGTTCCCCTGTCGGACTGTGAGGTTGAAGCGCTAACCACTTCGCCGCCTTGTTACATTAAACCGCAAACATTAAGCTCTGAGGTATGAAGTATGAAATGCACGCGGATACAGACTGATATTTGACGGCATAGAGAGTTGCAGCCGAGGTTTTTTTTTTTGTACAGTTTAGTGCAAAGGTCAGTAAGTAGTACCAAAATGGTATAGTGTGCAAGTCACATGATGGTTTTCTCAGTGACGGTGCAAAGTAGCAGTAGTGCAAAAAAAGCGGTAATGTTTTGATAAATTATCACAGTCCAGTAGAGAGTGGGGGAGAGTTTGGCATCCAGGAGTGGGGGGCTAAAGAATGAAGAGAGAGAGAGAGTTCAACCTCCTCCAACTCCCTTCATTCCGCCCCGAATCTTGGGGAGTTCAGCCCGACAGCCTGGTGAGTCTGGTGGAGCGGGCCCGGAGGCTCCGCTGCCTTCTCCTTGAAGGCACTGTGTATGGGGTGGCTGGCGTTGCTCACAATGGAGGACGCTTTTTGGGTGAGGCGGGTGGTGTGGAGGTCTTTCAGGGAGGGGAGTGGGGCACCGATCGTCCTTCCAGCTGTATTCACGATGCGCTGCAGAACTTTTCTGTTGTAGTCCGTGCAGCTCCCGCCCCACACAGTGATACAGCTGGTCAGGATCCTCTCCATGGTGCCCCGCTAGAAGGTGTGCATGATGGGTGTAGGGGGCTATCACTTGCTTGAGTTTGCCAAGGAAGTAGAGGTGCTGCTGTGCCTCCTTCGCCAGTGATGCGGTGGTGGTGGTCCAGGAGAGGTCCTCACTGATGTGCACCCCCAGGAATTTGGTGCTGCTCACTCTCGACAGTAGCACCACTGGTAGTAAGTGGGGGTACTCGGTGTGGCCTCTCTGGAAGACCCACCAGACTTGTGTCGTCCGCAAACTTCACCATGTGATCGACACTTCCGGTGGGTTAGCAGTGATGAGTCAGAGACTGAACATGCAGCCTGGGGGGCTCCTGTGCTGAGTGTGATGCTGCTCTAGATGTTGTTGCCAACTCATACTGCTTGTGGCCTCTCACAGAAGACGTCAGGCAGCCAGTTGCAGGGGGAGGTGTTGAGCCCCAGCTGTTGTAGTTGGGTGAACAGCTGTTGCAGGATTATAATTTTGAGCGCTGAGCTGAAGTCCAGGAACAGCATTCTCACATAACAGTCTTTGGTGCCCAGGGGGGTGAGGGCTGGGAGGAGAGCTGAGAAGATTGCGTCCTCTGTGGAGTGTTTGGCCCGGTATGCAAACTGGTAGGGGGGAGGATAGATTTGATATGCGCCTGATGCTTCCCGCTTGTCTGTCAGGAAGTTTTGGCCACGGCATTGGTTGCTGTCAACATGTCAGCCAATCAGAGGGTGGAGGTTTGGAGCCTCCAGCTGACCTGGAGGCTCCAAACCTCCAAAACCTGTATGTATCTATCAGCATTAATGAGACCCCCATATCATCACAATTTGAAATGCAGACTCATCAGACCACAGCAGACTTTTCAACTTCACATCAGTCCATATCAGATAAGTTCAGGCCCAGAGAAGCCGGTGATGTTTCTGGGTGTTGTTGATGTATGACTGTCGCTTTGCATGGTGCAATTTTAACTTTCATTTGTAGATGCAGTGACCAAATGTATTAATGGACAATGGTTTTCTGAAGTGTTCCTGAGCCCACGTGGCAATACCCTTTACACAAAGATGCTGTTTGACCAGTTGCTCATGCAGTTGTTCACCAAGCAGTGAACCCCGTCCCATCCTTGCTTGTGAACAAGGGAGCCTTTCAGGTATGCTCCTTTTATACCCAATTACGACATTCACCTGTTTCCAATTCACTTGTGGAATTTTCCAAACAGGTGTTTTTTGAGCATTCCCCAACTTCCCCAGTCTGTTGTTGCCTCTGTCCCAGCTTTTTTGGGAATGTATTGCAGGCATCAAATTCAAAATGAGTTAATATTTAAAAAAAAACATCACTTTGAACATATATATTCGACGAATATATATGTATACATATATATATATATATATGTATACGAATATATTCTCTTTGGAGTGTATTCAAGTGAATATAGGTTGGAAGTGATTTGCAAATAATAGTATTCTGGGTTTATTTACGTTTTACACAATGTCCCAGCTTCATTGGAGGTGGGGTTTGTAATATCATGCATGATTCTGTTCCCCGATGATGATCTTAATAATATTGACGGTAATAATAATAAAAATCAAGGTGATTTTGAGAGTGATGGCCTTCATCTATGCACCCCTCAATGTCCCCAAAGGAAGTGTCAGTCAAACTGCGCTGATTGTCTCTGCAGAATGGCAGCGCTTTCCCGTGTGCCGTGGACGATGCCAACGACCACATCCTGTCCATCTGGAACTGGCAGAAGGAAAAGCAGCTGGCTGATCTCAAGGTAGGCTGACCTTTGACCCCCGGCCTTTAACTCTCTGGCTAATGAAGTGATGAACATGTCACTGTTTATACAACCATACATACACACACACACACATATATATATATATATATATGCCTTTCACTCTTCATCCTCTTCAGTGCCTTCCTCACTTTTACTAATCTCTGCTACTTTTCCGTCTACAATAATATCATCTCTTCTACCCTTCCCTCTCTCATTTCCCTTTTTCATCAGCTCTTCTAAGTACTCTTTCCATCTTCCCACCACCCTTCTAGCATTTGTCAATACATTTCCCTCTCTATCCTCAATCCCCCGGACCTGCTGTACATCCTTCCCATCTCTATCTCTCTGCTTTGCCAACCTGTATTATTCATTCTCTCCCTCCTCACTGTCCAACCAAGCATACAAGTCTTACTCAGTACTCATGCTTTACCTCACGCTGCATCTCCCTGTACTCCTGTCTGCTCTCTTCACTCTGCTCAGCGTCCGACTTCATCGTTGCGTACGTCCGTATTTGTATGCATGCCTGCACTTCCTCATTCCACCACCAGGTCTCCTTATCTACTTTCCTTCCAGACGACACACCAAGTACTCTCCTACCTGTCTCCCTGATCACATTAGCTGTAGTTGTTCAGTCATCTAGAAGTTCTCCCTGACCACCAAGAGCCTTTCTCAACTCCTCCCTGAAAACCATACAACATTCCTCCCATTTCAGCTTCCACCACTTTATCCTCTGCTCTGCCTTTGTCCTCTTGATCTTCCTTGTCACCAGTCATCCTAAAAACCACCATCCTATGCTGTCTGGCTACACTCTCACCCACAGCTACTCTGCAGTCACTGATCTCCTTCAGATGACCTTGTCTATACAAGATGTAGTCTACCTGCGTGCTCCTACCTCTGCTCTTATAAGTTACCCTATGTTCCTGTCTTTTCTGGAAAAAAGTATTCACTACAGCCATTTCTATCCTTTTTGCAAAGTCTACCACCATCTGTCCCTCTACGTTCCTATCCCGGAGACCAAACCTGCCCATTGCTTCTTCATCACCTCTATTACATGTCCATTGAAGTCTGCACCAGTTACCGCTCTCTGATTTCTGGGGATATTCTGTACCACTTCATCTAACTCATTCAAGAACCTCTCCTTCTCCTCTAACTCACTTACCACCTGTGGGGCATAGCCACTAACAACATTGAGTATCACACCTCCAATTTCCAGCTTCAGACTCATAGGTCTATCTGACATCTGACAGCAGTGGAGATGTTGCAGCAATGCACAAAGATCCCCATGTTTTGACCTGGCCAGTCCAACCAGGTTCAAAGTTGTTGGATGGTTTTGGTGACTCTCGGGTAGCCTGCCCCCACTGAACCACGAACAAGCTGGAGCACGTGTGGTCACACTCCTCCACACACTGGCAGTGTGGACGCTCCTTTCCCTCACCAGCAGGATGAAGCGCAATGGCTTCAGAACCCAGGTAGAGCGTAAGCCCTTGGGTACAACAGCTCTACATTTTGACAAGTCAAGCTCAATCATGCAGGGCTCTTGTATTTTGGCAAGCCAGGACCGGTGTTCTACTCTGAGTGGTAAGTCACCCTCATCTCTCTTGCCACTATAAAAGAAACATTTTTGGGCCAAATATATATAGGTGTTTGTGTTGTTGTGTGAGTGACAGAGGAATGTTGAAGAGATAGAAAACATTCCCAGTAGTCAATATGCATGCTGCCAAGTTAATAATGAACAAGAAACTCTTTTTGAGTTCCTGCAATTGTAAATCTGACTCCAAAGGGGTGCCTCACCACCACTGAACCTCACTGCATATCACTGCACTGGCTCCTGGTTGGCTGAGTCGTCGCCCTTGATAGGGGATTTTTCAAGGATCATGAATCTTCTCCACAATTTCTCTTTTCATGTTTGCTACCATGCATCCCACTTCTGACACCAATGTGGCATAATTAGACTGCATTGAGCAGTTAAAGATAATAGAGAAATTTGGTTTTCACAAGAATGTGCACTTTATTTCTACACTGCAGCATTATGGTCTCTAAAATCGAAAACCACAGCGTGAACAGTTTCACTCATGGTGCAATCGCTAACAAAAAACTGCTTCTCAACACACTACAATATCTTTTTTAGAATCCTGTACCGTATACGTATTTAAGTGCCACACACCAGCTTCTTACAGAAGACGTGTTATAGGAGTTTGTCAAAGACAACTTATCTCAGCTAGATATGTACATTTTTGAAATCAATGCATTTATCCTCCAAAAGGATCAGAACCAATAAGCATCAATAGCTCTGAATTTTAAAATGCTGATACCAACAATCCAGAGGGTAGCCTTCCATAATCAAATAGAAGCTATACCTCAGATAAAACCACAGGTGCATTGCTTCTTCTCCCACCGTGATCTAAAATCACATTTGATTGTACATTTTGCGACTGAGTAGCTCTTCACTGTAATTACTGGAGTTTTATTTCAAGTCTTCCAGTATTTTGTTATTGTATCTTCTCGATTCCATGGTTTTCTTTTTGTTCCTCCAGCACCAATGGCATTCAATTAAATATACCCCTATTTAACATTTTTTCTTATTATATAAGGAATTGTTTAAGCTTAATGTAGATGTCTGTGGAGCGTCTGTCATCCAGGTCATGGATTAATTCTTGTCAAAATCTTATCATGGCAGCTGTACTTGAATTCACTTAAATTGAAGAACTTTTTTTTCCACTTCAAGTGACAAGAACTCAATGGAGATATTCATTTTCCTCTTCCACGAATCACTTTTGTTGGATGAGGCTCCGGAGCCACATGTGGCACTTTCATCCCTCTGCTGTGGCTTTGGAAAATAAATAATGAGAATTTAATTTAGATAAATGTATTTTGTAATTTAAACATTATGGTGATCTTTAACATTAAAATAAAACATTAATTGAGCTTTTACAGCCCTGAAGTACAGACACCGTGTGCTGAGGTTCAGGAGCAAAAATCTCATTAACCAGGTAAAATAAATATTTTAATTAGCAATTTAATTTGCAAATATATTTTGTAAAAGTCCTTTTTTTATTTGCAGTGACAGATTACTGCATTCCCAAGTACAAATGATAAAATGATGACAGCATATGGATGCAGACAGTATTTTTGGTATGTTGCAGGGGGATAATTTCAGTTTGGCATTTTATTTCCTAAAAACGAGGAGGACTCAAATAGACATTGACTACTTTATTTGAACGAAACCTTCAACCCAGTCTTTTCTTTCTGAGTTCAAAATGTTTTTTGTTACATGCAGAAATAGAATCTTGCTTTCTCTGTAGCAGTTCATCCATTTCATAACTGCAACACACTGTAGTTTTTCTTTTATACATAGCATATATGGAAAAAAGCTTTATGCAGTGTTATCTTTATTTTACATGTCAAAAGGGTTTCATGGCTCCCGCTGTTTTCTTTCCAGTGGGAGATGTGTCAAAATTGCTTGTTGAGCATTGAAGGTTGCTGACTCCTGCAGCCCTTACATGTAAAATAATCCTTCAAACACTACTTGTCCTACCATGTTTGCTGCTTTTTTGTTTTGTTGATCACCTGCAAAATAATCATTCTAGCAGTTTGAACAAAAAGTTTATAACTCATTGTGAGGTATCTTCACAAATTGTGGTCGAGCCAATGAACTTTCATGACAAATGTTACCCAAAACTGTATAGTCATAAAATTTACATTTACATTTACTTGACCTCCCTCAAATCCAGCTTCAGTTCTATAAAATATTTCAAATATCCTTTTGATGTATTTATTTTTAATGCTTTTAACCCATCAAAATATTGCATTTTTTTGAGTATTTGGTGAAATTGTTACAAAATTAAACAATCAACTGTTGTTACACTTGTTAATCCAGTAGAATGAGTTCACATAAAAACATGTATTCATTTTAATTTCAATTATAACTTTTAAGTTTAACTGTTGAATATGTTTAGAAACAGCTGTATATATTTAAAAACCTTGTTAATACCTAGCTGTGTCAGAATGAATGAAGCAAACTTACCAATATGATTTATTTTGGATATGAAGCCTAATGGAAAAAAATGTAATGCAATTATAATGATAAGGGATCAGTTCTAACTGACAAAGTTGTCTTTTCATGTTTTCAATCCATTTGGCAACCACATACAGCTGCCTGCAAAAACCCAGAGTATCGACTTCTTTTAAGAATGAAAGCCACCAATCCTATAGAGTCCATCTGAAGAAAAAAAAAAACAGTGGTATGATCCCAGATAAATGGAAATAATTGAAAGCACCAAGAGATTCCCCATCTATTTGTTTTTTTGTTGAAACAACCATTACTCCAGACAATAGCAAATACACTGCACAAGTATGGTGTACGGAAAACACTTCTAGTACTGGGCTTAAATAGAAGATGTGGTACACACACACACATGGTATGGTAGTCCATGCTCCAAGCCAGTAGCATAGAATTAAGTTGGTGCTCATTAAGAGTCCATGAAGTCAAATCAACATATGTTTCATGCAGGAACCAGTTCAAAGTAGCTCTAAAATAGCAGCCTAGGTCTACACTAAACATGCTATGCTGCCAGTTAATTAACACAGGATGTCAAAGGAACAATGAAACTTATCATTACATCTTTACAAGGTAAGTATACATTTTAAACACTACAGTATTGTTTCAGAGCTGTGTACCAAGAAAATGCGCCAGTTCAGGTATTTGAATCTTTATTATTCAGACAGGATTGTTGCTAAGCTGGCTTAGGTTGCTGCCCCGGTTATCTGACCCCCAGAAAAGCAGCAGAGGATGGGTGGATTGTTGAGGTCTTTCGTTTGCTTTTGAACAATTCAAGTTTCCAAATATTCTGTACTTTATCCAGTGGACTTAAATTTTCAAGGGAAGGGCAACAAAACTCAAAGGGAGGATTTCAGTCCACTCGTCCTAGACAACAAACAGAACATTGCCAGGTGCTAAAACTTTTTCCTGGTTGCCCACTGCCGGTCAGATGGTATTGTTCGAAGCATGGAGTCCATTTTAGCCATCGGTTCCAACTTGGATCACAATCCTCCACCTAAAAATGTTGACATTGTTTTGAAGAAAGGGATAGAAGATACAATAAAATTCAAAAGATAGCGGAGGATGGGGTCAATATTGTTTTTCGAACAAATTTCCAACTTCTTTACTTTGTAAAAATTAAGAAGAGGAATTCCCCAATGCCTCTCATCAGAATGATCTTAAAACCATGACACCACTAATCTGTCCTCATCACTCCAAAAGAGACCCTCAACATCTTCATCTTTGCTACCTTCAGCTCTGCTTCCTGTCTTTTCCTCAATGCCACCGTCCCGAAACCATACATACTTTTCCTCAGCTTGGATTCAAAGTCCCTCAGTCTATACTATTACCCCTAAACCTTCTTTTAGCTTTTTCAATCTGCTTGAACCTGTTTTTTCAACACTTTTCCACACTCTCCCTCTCCCTGGACTGCTGACCCTAAGTACTTAAAATCCTCCACTTCCTTAATCTCCACTCCCTGCGGCCTTACCCTCCCACTTGGATCCCTTCCAGAGCACTCTAGATTTTCTTCCACCTGTTCCCTGCTCTCACTACAGATAATAATGGCATCCTCAAACATCACGGTCCATGGAGCTTCCTGTCTAACCTCATCTGTCAGCCTGTCCATCACTTCTGGACTATCCTTCACCAGCCGAACATACGTCTCTGTCACTCCAGACTTCCTCATACAATACCTGAGTTCTTCTCTCGGCACCCTGTCGTACACTTTTTCTAGGTCTACAAAGGCACAATGCAGCTCCCTCTGACCTTCTCTGTACTTCTCTACCAGCATTCTTCAAGCAAATACTGCATCTGTAGCACTCTTTTTAGGCATGAAGCCATGCTGCTCACTCGTCTCAGTCTAGTTTCAACTATCCTTTGCAAAGCTTCATTGTATGGCTCATCAACTTTCTCTATAGTTAACGCAATTCTGCATATCTCTCTTATTCTTAAAAATGGACACCATCATACTTCTCCATTCGTCAGGCCCCCTCTCACTCTGGGAGATTCTGTTGAATAATCTAACCAGAAACTTTACTGCTGCCTCTCCAAGAAAATGCCATACCTCCACCGGTATATCATCAGGAACACCTAACTATCCACTCTTCATCCTCTTCAATTCCCTCCTCACTTCACCTCTGCTTTTTCGAGGTCCACTCTCTTTCATTTTCCTCCTTCATGAACTCTTTAAAGTACAGAGTACTCTTTTTATCTTCCCATCACTCTTATAGCATGTGTCAATACATTTCCCTCTCCATTCTTAATCCCCCTTGCCTGCTGCATCTCCTTCGCATCTCTCTGTTTTGCCAACCTGCTAACCTGTATAAATTGTTCTATCCATCCTTACTTTCCAACCTAGCATACAAGTCATCATAATCCCTGTGTTTGGCCTTTGCTACCTCTACCTTTGCCTTGCGCTGCATCTCCCTGTAATCCTAGTCCTCTAAATGACCTCCTTCTTTTTTGATAGTGTCTTTCTCTGAATATACTCCTACACTTCCTCATTCCACCACCAAGTCTTCTTATCTACTTTCCTTCCAGACGACATATCAAGTACTCTCCTACCTTGATCCCATTCACCTTTCCTCAAACACGAACTTTAACTTTATTTTATTCAACAGTTTTTACCACACTAAAACATGTTTAAACTTGTCGATTGTCAGTGCACGTGTCTGTGTGTGAGAGAGAGAGAGAGAGAGAGAGTGAGAGAAGGAGAGAGATAAACCTGGAATCTTCAGGATTGTCCTCAGTTCCTTCAGCTGCACATGTCTGCGTCTCTTCAGTACCAGATGCTGTGAGATAAAAACACATACACCTCCAGTGTCCGTGGTATAGTAAAACTTTGACTCATTTAACAACACGCAATGTTCTGTAAAGCTGCTATGTAGCAAAAAGAAAAAGAGAATTACCATCTTTGGTTTGATTCAGCTCAGAATGTTCTGTTTCTCCCCAAGTTGCATCACCTGTTTCTCCATTGCTGTTGTGCACATTAAGAGCGGGACATTTTTAAAAACACTACATGGTATATTTTATACACTCATTTTAATCAATCATTCATTATCAGTAGAGTGTATCCTACACAAAGAGTTGTGGGCAAGCCCAGGAATCTCAAACCACCCATACAGGAACAGGAGGAGCATGCAAAATTCACAGTGAGACTTCAAACTATCTAAGCTTCTTGCAGTGAGGGTGGAAGTGCAAACCTCTGCCCCACCAAGCAAACTTGTCTATCTAATTTCCCCATGGGTTTGATAATGTCATCTATTCATCTCGCTGTATTTATAGAAAGTATTTATGGAAAATATATTTTATTTCACCATCTTCATATCTTCCTCCTGGTGATCAATAAATATGCAATTAAATCATGCACGCTATTTTTTTTAGACCGGTGTGCAGATACCAACTTTATGGGGCGAAAATAGTCATTACCATAGAATAGGTCCTTAAAATACCACTACTGGCTAGCAAATGTTCTCTTGTTCAACATCATTCTGTAAAAAATGAATTCCTAATGTCAATTGGAATGGTTTACAAAATCACGTTAAATCATAAATGAAGAATTTAAACTTGCAATACCAGTATATGACGTATGAGAATACAGCTTTAACAGAATAGAATTGAATGTGCCTTTCATCATCTCACAGTGGGGAAAAACATGTAAAAACCTAGCTTACTCAACAAAAAGAAATCTGCTGTCTTGATAATTACTGAATGCTAAGTTAATGTATTAAAAATACTCTCATTCCGACATGTAAATAGAACAGAGTTTGTGAGAAAGGCCTGTGACTGGAACAGGCTCGGCGCTCTATATTTCACATTGTATCTTTGCTATTTTTGTATGTGGATGCTCATCACCAACCCTGGTGTGATGATGGCTTTTGGAGGTGTCACCACCTCAGGTGTTAATGGTTCATCATCCAGCGTCTGCGATGTACAAAGCATGTCATTGGCACTGCTGCTTTCCAACATGTTTGACTTCGGAGTTGATGCGCATCCGTCCAATTCGCCGTCTTCCCTGTCCATGATTTCGCTGCCTTGGTGCTCAGGGGTGGAGCTTTCCGTGTCAGTGGGGGTCTTGACTGAGTGTTCCCCAGGCTGGGAAAGAACAAAGCTACAACCAGGGCAAAGATTGAAGGAATTAATACAAATATTGTACATGACACGGAATTAGTATATTTGTTTTCAAAGCTTGAAAGTTTGAACCAAAGCTTCACTCAATACTATATAGGGATGGAGCATGTCTTTAAAAGTTGGATTCTCAAGAGAAAAGGAGGGGAAATGTAATGTGTGCAAAATAGGTTTTATTGACAACTGAATATATTTTCTTGCTCATGTGACTTCCACGGGCAGAGAACAGGTATCTGGATTTTCATGAATTAGAGGTAGAAATGGAAAATCAAATAGAGGACAAACACTTCTTTACGCAAATCAAGGTTAGAAGAGAAGTAGTTAAAAATAATACAAATAAACAAAAATATTGCGTGAGTTACATCGTAGTGAAAATATTGGATTTGGTCTAAAAGCAGCAAAAAGTGTCTTTTTCCCCCAACACCTGCTTATCATGACTTTAACCACACACAGCTGTGAAGGCATCTCACCTATACATGGAGTCCCCCAGGGGCCGACTAGTGTCAAAGCAGTCAGGCAGAATAATAATGTAATCTTCAGATGACGTGGAGGAAGAACGTGTCCTTGAGCCTCTGTTCTCCTCTCCTTCTTTCTTCTCCTCCTCTGGCTTTTTTTCAGTCTCCCTCTCCTTAGGCTCAACACAGATGCTCTCCATGTGGTGCCCCTCGCCCCCAGCTGTCCAGACATGGGAGGACATTGGATTTTTCAATTAGGGTACTGCAAGCAAATCTTAACAGTGTTGGCAAAAGTTTATTGAGCAATATTAGAAATATTAAACATTGTATACATTTTTAACCATGAAATGTAAGGGAATAACTTGCATGACATTAATTTGAAAAAAATAAAAATAAGAAATTTGAAAACAGGGAGAACAAAGCTGGTTTACAGCATTTTGAAACGAACCCAAAACATATCCACTGTTATAACTGCTGCTGGTGCAATGGTTAGCGCTTTGGTGTCACAGCATGAAGGACCCTGGTTCAATTCCGACAGGGGACCTCTCTGTGTGGAGTTTGCATGTTCTGTCCGTGGGGGTTTCCTCCCGCAGTCCAAAAAGATGCGTCAGGTTAATGGCCCAAATGTGCAAGTCATTCTGATGTTAATATATGTATCTTAATACAACAATTACTTCTTAGAAATGTTTAAGGGAAATTGTTTTGTTTTTTTTAGATAAAACATTTAATGAAATTGTTCAGGGATTTGTGATACCTTATTTGCTGAATCCAAAAGAATTTTTGATTTTACCAATTGCTTGGCTATGGCACTGGCTACAGGTACACAAACAGGAAACAAGAGAGGCTGGACATGTAGAACAGAGTCCATGAGATACTGGAATGATTTTGTGGCATTCTCACAAATGATCATTACTGTTTTAGACAGGCACGTGGTGGTATCCATGGACAAGGCTGACTTTTGAAAAAATAATTGCCAGCCAGGTGTGCAGAAGAGTCATGAATGCAAGGTATCATCGAATAGTTAAGTCTGTGTTATTGGCCACAGGGCTGCCAGCCATAGTCCATAGGCAGAGATGCTGTTCTGGATGAACAGCAGCCTGCCAATGGAGCTTTCCTGTCTCACCAAAGCTGCAAGGCAATTGGCGTTGCTTGGCTCTGGATCCCTATTTAGCACGGTAAATACATGCGCTGCTCAGAACACCGTCACTGTGGCAGTGAGCGCTGTATCACCGTGGATCAATGCAGCACCTTCATGCAGCGGAGGTAGGGACAAGCATGGCGCCGTCATGTCATAGGGTTGAACAGCCAGGACAATGTCGTCAGCCTACTTGGCTAGTGCATGGCAAACAGTAATGAAAGTGCTGGCCAAGGCTCTGCACACCTGAAACGGGAACTGCTGTCAGAGCTGGACGAAAAGGAAGCCAGGCTTGTGTTCCCCCAGGCAGTCTAAAATTTTGTCCTTAAGTTCAGAGGGCATGCTGTTTCCCAAGCTGTGATTAAAAATAGCCAGCTGGCACTCTCTGGACCAGAAATTGCAAAATCTTTAACAGCTGATTTTTGACTACTTTGTACTTCTTGTATGCAGGGGGGGTGTCTCAGGTGACTTAACACCAATGTCACTTTTGAACTTCCAATGGCTGACACAACATAGTAGTACTTCATGGTGTCTGTTCTAATCTCACACAGCATGCACTGCACCTCAGTTTGAGAGCCAAGCCAAAGCTAGTGTCCCCCAAAACTCCAGTATTTATGAAACTGTGTTCGCCATCATCGTCATTTGGGATGTCTCCAGAAACTGTCCAGCAGACAAAAGTCTGGGTAATCAGTGTGGATATTCCGAAAAGTAACGCACAGGCAGTTTCTCACGTTCAAAACACAGCAGGTGTTGCCCATCTTAATACCTGCAAGCTTTTGGCTCCCAAAAAGGGATCGTGTCCTGGCAACCTACCATTGCCATCTTACCATATAATCCACAACCAAGCTGTGGGGACCAACATCACAGCAACACATTGCATTACTATCCATAATTTCCACTACAGCGTCCTCATATTTTTCATTGCGCTTCACAGTATATACCACATTTAACATAAAGCTTCCACCTGATTGTTCAGTCCTGCACCAACTTCTTTGCTTTAGGGTATTGCATGGCTTATAGTTTAATGGATGTTTGTTAAGAAATAAGTTTTCTGAAATGCTATCAATATACTGTATGAAAATGTTCTTGTTTTTATTGCGGTTGTGGTCTTCTTCTGAGCCATTTCTGTTTTTTTCCTGAGATGCACAGTTAATACAGCAGGCTTTTATTATGTGAAGTCAGTCTTTTCTTGATCTGATCTCATGCGTCATTCTCCAGAACAAAATGAATGGACAAGAAAAAGCAGAAAAAATAAAAACCGTGGCACAGAAGACCCCCTCGCTAGCTGGTTACCCGGGCCCCGCTCTGGAGCCAGCACTCAGTGACGAGTGTCTGGTGGCCAGGCCTGCACCCATTGGGTCCAGCCAGGCACAGCGCAAAAAGACAACATGGGCCCCCCTTCCCGTGGGCTCACCAACTATAGGAGGGGCCAAGGGGGTTGGATGCAGTGTGAGCTTGGTGGTGGCTGAAGTAGCTGATCCTCATCTTCAGAAGCTGGCTCTAGGGACTAAGAATGTCACCCCTCTGGTGGTTGTGTTACTGCATGTTATGGATATTTGGGCGGAGCTGTCAAGTGACCACCATCTGATGGCGGGGAACATTTGAGTCCAAGTGGGCCGTGTTCCATGCCTCCATTGTTGAGGCGGCAGACCAGAGTTAAGGCCATAAGGTGGTTGGCACCTGTTGAGGTGGTAACCCCCAAACCCCTTTGGTGGACACAAGCAGTGAGGGAGGCCACCAAACTGAAGGAGGAGACCTACTGAGCCTTTTTGGCCTGTGGGTTCCCAGAGGCAACTGACAAGTACTCTACCGGCAGGCAAATTGACATGTGGCCTCGGTGGCCACCAAGGCAGAAACTGTGGGAGGAGTCAGTAAGGCCGTGGAAAACGACTTCCAGAAGGCTTTGATGAGATTCTGGTCCACCATAAGGCGGGTCAGGAGGGGATATGGTACACTGTTAACACTCGTGGGGATGGTGCGCTGCTGATTGTGACTCAAGTCGTTGATGGTCAAAGGAAGGAACACTTCCAAGACCTCCTCAATCCCATCAACACACCTTCCAATGAAGAAGCAGAATCTAGGGACTTGACATGCCTCTGCAACATTGCATGGACATTCAGGGCATTGCCTCTCGCAGGGGGCTCGAGAGGTGTGCTCCAATAATGGGGGGATCACACACCTCAGCTTCATTGGAAAGGCATATTCAGGGTTACTGGAGGGGAAGGTTCATCAGATAGTTGAATCTCAGATTCAGGAGGAGCAGTGTGGTCTTCGTCCTGGTCGTGGAACAGTAGACCCGCTCTACACCCTCAGCAGTGTCCTTGAAGGTGCATTGGAGTTTGCCTAACCAGTCTGCATGTGTTTTGTGGACCCGGTGAAGGCGTTTGAGCGTGTCCCTTGGGGTGTCTTGTGGATGAGTGCGCTGAGAGTATGGGGTACCGGATCCCATGATACGGGACAGTCTGTCCCCATATGTCTAGTGTCAGAGCTTGGCCCACATTTCCATCAGTAAGTGAGATTTGTTTCTCATGAAGGTTGAACTAATCAAGGTCTGCTCTTTGTCACCGATTCTGTTCATCATTTTTATGGACAGGATTTCCAGGTGCAGCCAGCTTGTTGAGGTGTATCCGGTTTGAAGATCTAAGTATAGGGTCCCTTCTATTTACTGATAATGCAGATCTGTTGGCTTCACCAGACTGTGATCTCCAACTCTCTGGAGCAGTTCACAGCTGAATGTGAAGCGGGCGAGGATAAGGATCAGAATCCCCCGATATGAAACCATGGTCCTCAGCTGAAAAAAATGTGGAGTGTGCCCTTTGGTTTGGGGACAAGGGCCTACCCGGAGTGAAGGAGTTCAAGTATCTCAGGGTTTCTTTCACAAGTGAAGGAAAGATGGACTGGGAGATAGAGAAGCAGATTGGTCAGGCGTCAGCAGTGATGCAGACTCTGCATCAGTCTGTCGTGGTGAAGAAAAAGATGAGCCAAAAGGCGAATCTCTCAATTTACAAATCGACCTACATTCCTACCCTCACCTGTGGTCAAAGCTGCGGGTAATGTCCCAAACAACCAGATCATGGATCCAAGTAGCTGAAATGAGATATCTGCAGGGTGTATGGGCTCTCCCTTAGAGGTAGGATGAGGAGCTCGGCCATCTGGGGGGGGGGGGGGGCGGAGGGAAGGGCCGCCCCTCCCCCACATCGGGGGGCGGGGGGGGGGGCCGCGGCACTTTGGTAGGGGTCCCCCCAAAAACTCTCCCGGG
>CAAKHD010002759.1:9913-28128 GCA_901007705.1 Fistularia tabacaria | reverse complement strand
GCTCTTCCGATCTGTTAAGTAAAATCCAAGCGGGGGTGTGTGTGTGTCTCCGTGTCCTGAATTACAATCTAATGCAGATCCGGAGTGGGATATGGGCCATCAGTGATGTCTTACCCCAATAGACTTCTGCAGTGATGCAAAAAAAACTGCATTTACTGGGCAGTATTAAGAGAGGCACTGTCAGTCAGAAAAAAGGCGATTGAAACACAGTTTGAGAAGCCTTTCATATGTAAATATATACATCCCTTACAAACATTGGCAGAGGTCACTCTACATATCCAATGGGTGCTTTCGGTTGCCGTGGTTGATAAGCAAATAATCCACGAGAGGGAAGTGTCTTCTTGCAGTTGCTCAACACAGACTTCCAGTGATACCACTCCATTTGATGGATTTGTCTATGCATCAGCAAGCTCTCGGAAAACATGAAGAATTGCCCACGAAATGAAGACAGAGGACGGCTAGAAGGCTCTGTATGCATATACAAATCAAATGTTGAGCATAAGTAAGCCCTTGAAGACATCCTGGTTAAAATCTGAATTTCTAGTCTTGTAGTTCTTTGTCAAGATGAAGAGGAAGACTAGAGTCTGTGATGAATCCCAAGCAAGTGTGATCATTCAAATAACAGTTTTTATATTACCAATGTGAGACTTTTTTTTTCCCGCTTTTGTGTATCCAATATCCGAGCCTCTCATTTAAAGCCAAGTCTCTCATGAAAAGAAAGATCAGTGCCAAATGCCTAGAACTGTGAAATAAAAGAAAAAAAGTGGCAGTGAAAATTAGTCAAAAGTATTAAAAAAGGGAAAGGGGTTTGAATACTGATACAAATAATTTGAAAATCAACGTGAGTAAACATGTGAACAAATGAATTATATATCGATAGAGTAAAGGAAAATACTTTTATAATTTATTTATTTTAATATTGGTATGCAGCAGTTAAAGGTTAAAACTAATCTGTATTTTGTTTTTTGAAGTTTATATTTACAATGCCCCCTCCCCAACTTGCCAGACAGGATTCAGCTAAATTTTTTCATAGCTAAATAAAGGGATGACTACACAGATGATAAATTATAGAAAGAATAAACCTTTCAAGAAAAGCTGCCAATGTATATGTTTTAAACACAACACAAATAAATTCTGACACTTCTTACCAGCAGGTGTGTTATTTGGAACACTTTCCAATTCCTGGACTATGTTTATGTCCAACAACTCAAATGACAGCAAATCCTGAGAGATAAAAATAATAAAAAAACAAACAAACAAAGAAATAAGACCAAAGGGGGAGAAATGCAAATGTAAAACATTTGCAATTCAAAATTTTCATCAGTTGGAGAATCCTTGGTATTATTACATTCTTTTATAAACCATATTTACTTCAATTTGTGATGAAACAAAGAAAGAGAGACCTTAATTGTCACATTCAGTTGTACATACAGCACAACGTCAGCGAAATTCGACCACTGCATATAACCATGCAGTTTGAACCATGAGCAGAAGACAGCTACTGAACAGCGCCATGGGAGAAAGTAGGGGTTTAGTGTCTTGCTTCACAACACTTCAACAGGGTAGGAGGGGCACGGGGATCAAACCAGGAATGTTCGGTTCCGAGGACGACTGCTCTAACCACCTGAGCCCCCCCCAAACAAAGCATCAGTCTGCAATTTCAAGTACAGTCCACCTTCACCGCTGAGTCAATTTCAAAATATTTTCGGCACAACAATAAGTAGCTTTAACCCTGTGTAGCCTGAGGCAAATTTGTGTTTTCTCACTTAAGTTTTTTTTTAACCCACATCCAGCATTTGGTACACCTAAATGATAGTTTTTTATGCTATCAATTTCCTCATATTTGGCACCAAATTAATCAATTAAACTTTGTTTCTGGGTTTTCTGGTTGCAGTAACATTTTGCAGGTCAGTAGAGCAATTGAATTGAATTCAAATTGTCTTGGTCTTCTATTCACCATGATATTCTGTGTCTTTGTGTATTAAATAAGTCTAAGTATGTGTGAGGACAAAAATCAAGGCTTTCGAGACAGATAATTGTTGAGTAACATATAATGACACTGTGAAACAAAACATGAGGAAAGGGACAAGGACATGAATTAATGTTAAACCTGCAAAAGAATTAACATATACCTAAAGACAGTCTCCGGTTATACAGGACAAGGATGAGCTCCTTGACCTCCTGACTGGTAAAAGTAGCAAAAAAAATCTGAACTTCTGTTGTCATTACTTCAGATTATTTTCTAAATAAATAAATATATCATTTAAAATTGAGTTGATCAGTTCTAACATCAAACATGCTTTCCCTAGTTCAGTCTAATACAGGTTGAAAGTGCCTTGCATATCCATACAATAATTTATTTAAAATGTATATAGCGTCCTGACTTTTTTGGGGGGGGGGAATCAGAGTGGTATTATGTTTGTTTTCGTCTTTATTTAACCTAAGCAGTAAGTGTTGAGAGGGGAATCTATAAAAAGAAAAATAAATTATGTTTACAATTATTTATTTATGTGGTTGTAGGATGTGGTTGGTGCTCGGATTACATGCTACATTTTCCAAAGTTTAAAAAAAAATTCAGAATGAAAAAAAGCTCCTATCAGGTGGGGATAATTCTCCATTCACTATTTTGCCATTATTAACATGATATTGGATTGGCAGAATAATACTGCTGCGTATTCAATTACTGACTTACTGTTAAATATTATAGCCATTTAGCTAGGTTGGGCCTATTTTTCACAATTTCTATGCAGGTACATCCAAACTATTGTGGGGCTTATAGCCTGAATTTCATCTTCGTAGCCTGAGTTGGCTCCCAAAACAAAAATGTTCCTTTTGAAAAAAAGAAGAAAAAAATGCACTAAATATCCTGCCAGAAGTTGTTAGATAGGGCAGAATAAAAGCTTGTAAAATGAACTAAATAGCATGAGCTTCTCCTGAATCTCTCACCAGCTGGCACACCATCCATCCGTCCATCCATCCATCCATCTTCTAGCGTTTATCTTGGATGGGGTTCCTGGGGCACCATTCAAAGCAGCAAGGCCCAAACTTTCCTCTACCCGGCCTCATGATCCAGCTCTTCCAGGGGATTTCCAAGGTGTTCCTAGGCCAGCCGATAGTCCCTCTAGTGTGTCCTGTGTCTTCCTTGGGGTCCTCCTCCGAGTTGGATTTGCCCTGAACACCTCACCAGTGAGGCGTCCAGGAGGCATCCTGACCAGATGCCCAAGCCACCTCATCTGGCGCCTGCCTATATGGAAGAGTAGCAACTCTACCCTGAACCCCTCCCGGGTGAATGAGTTCCTGACCCTCTCTGTAAGGAAGAGCCCAGACACTCTGCACAGGAAATTCATTTTGGCCACTTGGATCCGTGATCTGGTTCTTTCAGTCACTACCTACAGCTTTTGACCATAGGTGAGGGTGAGAAGGTAGATAAGATAAGATAAGATAAGATAAGATAAGATAAGATAAGATAAGATAATACTTTATTGATCCCCATAGGGGAAATTCGGGTGTTGCAGCAGCAACATTAGAGGGAAAAGAAAAAAAAAAATGGACCAGTAAATCGAGAGCTTCATCTTTTGGCTCATCCCTTCTTCACCACAAAAGAAAGATGCATAGTACGAATCACTGCAGACATTGCACCAATCCACTTGTTTATCTCCTGCTCCATTCTTCCCTCAATCGTGAACAAGACCCAGAGCTACCTGAATTTGGGGTCAGCTCTCATCCTAGACCTGGAGGGCGCATTCCACCGTTTTTCCAGTGAGGACCATGGCCTAATTATCATTCCAGCTGCTTTAGACTCGGCTGCAAACTGCTCCAGTGACAGGTAGTCTCAGTCAGTTACTGCTCCTTCTGGACCTCCTCCCCAGCACCCCTGAGTAGACTTTTTTGTTGTTATCCCACTATAGCTTGAACAAACCTTTCGTCCCCCCCTTTCTGAAGAGGGGTCTCACCACCCCAGTTTGCCAATCCAGAGGCACTCCCGCCACTCTCCACGCGACGCTGCAGAGGCGTGTCAGCCAGGATAGCACTACAACATCCAGAGCCTTAGGGAACCCAGGGTGGATCTCATCCAGCCCCTGGGGCCCCACCACCAAGGGGGGTTTTGACTACTTCAGCCCAGGAAATAGGAGAGTCCATCCCACAGTCCCCTGACTCTGCTTCTTCATTGGAAGGGTTGTCCCTGGGATTCAGGAGGCCTTGAAAGTATTCCTTCCACCAATCCACAACTTCCCAAGTCAAGGTCAGCAGCCCGCCATCCCCTCTGCACGTAGTGTTGATGACGTACTGCTTTCCACTCCTGAGGTGCTGGATGACAGGCCAGAATCTCCTTGGAGTCCACCGAAATACATTTTACGTGGCTTCACTGAACTCCTCCCATGCCCATAGTTTTGCCATGGCAACCACCACAACCAAGTGCCATTTAACTTGCCAGTAGCTTTCAGGTGCCTCTGGAGCCCCACAGCCCAGAAAGGTTCAGTAGGACTCCTTTTACAGCTTGACGCCATCTCTCATTCATTTCATTCATTCTCTCAAAAGGTCCTACGGATTCGGGGGTTAAATGGCCCACTCAATGTCCCCTGTACCTGCCCCGGGACGTGGTTGAAGCTCTGCCGGAGGTGGGAGTTGAAACTCTTTCTAACAGGGGACTCTGCCGGCAATCCCTGGCCTGCTTCCTTCCACTACCATCGGAGCCAGCTCAGGAACTAATCAGCTGCTCTCTTCACCTGAGCGTCCAGAACTTACAGCCTCAAGTCCGACAAAACTACCCCAAAGACTATCATTCAATTGCGGCCCATGGTGAGTTGGGCCCAGGTGCACATGTGAACACCGTTATGTTTGAACATTTTGTTTGTTATCGATAGTCCATGATGTGCACAGAAGAAAGAGGGAGTCACCAGCAGGAGCGCTCTCTAGCATTCCTTCCAGGGACTCCAAAAAGGATTGGTAGTTTGAAATGCTGTTTAGTGCATAGGCACAAACAAAAGTCAGAGCCTCAGAGTCCGTCCTCCAACGTAAAGTGGGAGGGAGGCTACCCTCTTTTCCAACAGGTGGAAATCCAATGTGCAAGTGCCAAGTCAGGGGGGAGGGGGTATGCACACAACTGTCCAAAGCCCCAAACTGGGGGAAACTCCAGAGGGGCAAAGAGTCCAAACCCTCCTCCAGGAGACTGGTTATGGGGCCCAAGCCTTGTGTCGAGGCAGTCCAACTTTATCTAGCTGGCTCTTGGCCTTGCGCATTTTTTCAGGTTCCTTCCCTATCAGACATTACGGGCCCCGAGAGCCAGCTTCTGCAGCTAAGGATTGGGCCGTGTAAGGTCCGGGACCCGTGTCCTGAGAAGGGAAAACTGTGTCCATTGTTGTTTGTCATCATGAGGGGGCTTCTGTGCCACACGTCGTCTGAACCCTCCCCTGGTACCTGTTTGCCTTGGGTGGCCATATCAAGGCCAAAAAGCTCCTGACAACTTCGCTCCTAGGCACAATAACATGCCAAAAGGCAAGAAAAATCCAGATATAGCCCAACATGATGAGTGTGTTTTTTATTTCAGTAAAAAATTTAAAGATATATAAATACACCAATCAATTTCATAAACATTCAGACTATAGCATAGGGTTGATTTACCATCAGTAATAGTAATAATTGCCTGCTTTTCCACATAACTCATATTCAGTACAGCTTTTGCCCATATGGATGACATAGTCAGACGATCACTTTTTCTGAGTCTAATTCAATGATCCTGTTTTTCTCTGTATAGTGTCAGTGAATCTGTAGCATTACTAAAAACACTCTTTGAGTTTGCCATTTCCCTTTTTGCAATTTAGTCACATGGATCCAACTTTGAATAGTAAATGATTAGTTGCAACCCTTGTGAGAAAAGAACAATCGTACCTGAGCAGTGAGCAGGTCAACAGAAGGGATAAAGTACTCCTCTTGGTCTACAGAGAGTGGAGGTTGCTCTGGAGAGGCTGCATATATTTTTCCATCCTTCATGACAGGATTCTTACCCTGAAGTCAGATTATCAGAGAGAAAACCATGTCCCTTTCTGTGTAATTATTAGTCTCACAACACCTCATACAACCTCAAATTCTATATGACCACTTACTCTTATCAGACTGTAATATCTCACCTGTGGTGTAACACAGGGTGACATTAATATCCCGTCAGCCATCACTGGTGCTGGAGCCAGAGGGTCAACAATGATGCTGCACCATACCCTGGGTCCAAACTGCTCGCCAGAGTGGGCCAGACGCCAGTGTGAGGTGTAAGATCCCTCCAGAACAGGAGCACACATGGCCACGCTCACTATGCCAACCTAGAGAGAGATCTGTGCTAGAACTGTCAGTTGGAAAACAAAACTCATTCAAATGCACCAACACCCAGAAAGCAACACACCAGAGATGTATGATGTACATTGCAAGTCATTTTTGATTATTTTCCAAGGTAATCTATATATGTGGTGTGTGTGTGCTGTATGCTTGTATTAGTATCTTATATTACAAGGCATGGCATGGTCCAATAAAGTACAAATATCAGAGTAGTGATATGTGTGAGTGATAAGTTTGATAATACAAGGAGAAGGCAAGTAACAGCATATTAAAGAAGAGTTCTTGCGCCTAAGATTGAGTTTAAAGAGTTAAAAAATTAGTCATCTCACTTGTCCTGGTTGGAGGAAGGGAACAGACACTTCTCTCCAGCGGTCACCAGATACAACAGCAAAGTTTCCCCACATGAACTTAAGCTGCAGAAAGCAAGCAAGGAGGTATATATTTTTTACCCATTCAAGAAGAAGAGTACAGAATACTCAACGAAAAACTTGGAACAAAAAAAGGAAATAAAAATATTTCTTCAACAATAGCACTTTTCAATTTTTATTGGAAGAAAATATTAACTATAAATACAATAATTCAATTATATTTTAATGTATTTTATTTCTCTTTTGTGCATTCTATGGCCTCAAAAAATAGAAACGCAAACTCCATTTAAAAATGTATTTACATTACATCCCCCGCTATGTATATTCAAATGGAATGGTCACACAAGACCCTGAAATTAAGTAAATAGGGAACTGACATTGTTACACATACTGACATGTGTATGACTGTCTATGGATGTCATGTATAAATTCTTAGGAACAGGAGACTCTTTTTCAGTTACTCGGTGGGTTAAGACTGGCAAAAATGGCAGTATGTTTAATTTATCCTATCCTTTCATATCTTGACTGTGGTAAAATTAGGGTCTTTATTTCTTCTTTTTATCAAGTATCTCTGTGACTTTGTTTTTCCCTTTTTGACATCATCATAATCATCACGTAACCTCTAGATCCATCGTTGTGATTTCTCTTCTGAGACTTTTTGAAAACTAGAATTCCATGATAACGAATATTTTTATTGCATAGAAAAATCACTTGGTCTATCCTTGCGGTAATACCTTGAATGTACACATAAACACATTTGGGATAAAGTGATTTACAAAACAATATGCTCTTCATTTCCCTCCTGGCTCATGGTAAAATATTAATTTGTAATTTGGATGTGTGTGTTGCACACGTGCACACACCGAACAGATCAGGGTCTCTTGGCTGTTGCCACTCACTCTCACCCAAATGCCTTCCATTGAGGAAAGCAGTCTGGGAACAGTGGACCAGCTCTACACCCTCAGCAGGGTCCTGGTGGTAGGGGTCTACATTTGATTTCTTGACTTTTAGAAGGCCTTCACTATGTCCCACTAGTCCCATGGGGTACCAGACCCCCTGATACATGCCATTTGTTCCCTGCTTGACACGGTCACAGCATGGTCCACATTGCATGTATTTCCAGTGAGGCCTGGACTCCGCCAGGTATGCCCTTTGTCATTGATTCTGTCAACCTTTCTGTAACCTTTATGGACAGAATTTCTACACACAGCCAAGGTGTTTAGGCGATCAGGTTAGGTGGCCTCTGGATTGGGTCTCTGCTATTTGCAGATGATGTGGTTCTGTTGACTTCATCTGATCGTGATCTCCAGCTCTCCCTGGAGTGGTTTGCAGCCATATGTGGAGCTGCTGAGATGAAAACCATCAGTGACCCACCACCAAACAGGTATGCTAAATTATGTTATAGGCAGAAAAAATTCTCCATGGCCTCTCCAGACCTTTTTACATCTGTGTGCTCTCATCCGTGAAAAGCGCAGGGCGCCAGTGGTGGACTCCACGATTCTGGTGTTCTATGAAAAATGCCAATGGAGTTCCACATAGTGGATCAGTAAGCAGAGGGCGAACTAGAGAACGTTGGGGCCTCAGGTGACCCTCAGAAACAGAAACACCAGTGGCCTGCTGGATGTCACTTCTTGATGAGACCACCAGTTATATGAACTCCTCCAATTGGGGTAGGGTGTCATCCCCGACCTGGAGAGTATAGTGTCAGTATAGTGTCTCTAGAATAGTATAGTTGATCACTTGCACCAAATGAAGTGGCATTCTTTCAATCCTAAGATATTATTCAGTCCATATGAGTAACATTATTTTTCTTTCAGCTGCTCCCTTCAGGGCCACTGTAAATCAACTTATTCCATCTAAACCTATTCTCTGTATCCTCTTCTCTCACACCAACTATCATCAAGTCCTCTTTCACCACATCCATAAATCTTCTCTTTGGTCTTCTTCCAGACCTCCTGCCTGGCAGTTCCAACCTCACCATCCTTCTACCATCATTTCCAAACTGCTTGCAGACCTCTCTAGCCTCACAGTTCACACATGCATACTCCTTTCCACGACATACTTTCATCTCTGGAGATTTTTTCCTCCACCTGCACCCTGCTCACACTATAGATCAGTGTTATCTGCAAACATCATGGTCCATGGAGATTCCTGTCTAACCTCATCTGTCAGCCTGTCAGTCAACGTAGCTCTTCTTAAGCATGAAGCCATAATGCTGATTTCCACTTTCAGACTAGATTCCACTATTCGTTCTCATAACTTCAGTATATGGCTCATCAACTTTATTCCTCTAAAATTACTGGAAATTTACATCTCTCTTATTCTTAAAAATGGGCTGCATCACACTTCTCCATTCCTCAGGCATCCTCTCACTATCAAAGATCCCGTTGAATAATCCAGCCAGAAACTACTTCTGCCTATCCTAGACACTACCACAGGTATATCATCTGGACCAACTGCCTTTCCACTGTTCATCCTCATCAATGCCCTCCTGACTTCACCTTTACTAAGGTCTAGTACTTTGTGGACCATAAAAGCCTCATCTACCCTTTGCTCTATCTTATTTTCCTCATTCACCAGCTCTTCAAAGTATTCTTCCCATCTCCCTCTCACTCTTCTGGCACCTATCAATACATTTCCGTCTTTATCCTTAATCACCCAAACCTGCTGCATGTCCCATTTCTATATCTGTTTTGCCAACCTGCATTAATCATTCTCTTCCAGCTAAGTGTCAAACCTTGCTAACAAGAGTGAACATCATACGCCCTTTGTTTGGGCTTTAGAACCTCCTACCTTCCTGTTTGTTCTCTTCAGTCTCTTCAGTGTCCCACTTCTTCTTTGCTAACCTCTATCTATGTATTTCAAGGTACACCTGCACTTCATCATTCCACCACCAAGTGTCCTTATCTACTTTCCTTCCAGAAGTCAAAACAAGTACTCTCCTAACTGTCTTCCTGTTCACATACGCTGTAGTTGTACAGCCATCTGGATGCTCCGCATGGTCTTTCTCAACGCCTCCATGAAAACCATACCACACTCCTCCTTTTCCAGCTTCCACCACTTTCTCCTCTGTTCTGTGTTTGTCCTCTTCATCTTTCTTGTCACCAGACTCATCCTACAAACCACCATCCTATGTTGTCTCTCTGCACTCACCTACTACTACTTTGCAGTAGCTGATCTCCATTCAGATAACATCTTCTGTGCATGATGTAGACTTCCTGTGTGCTGCCACATCTACTCTTTTACGTAACCCTATGTCCCTGTCTTTTCTGGAAGAAAATATTCTCTACAGCCATTTCTATCCTTTTTGCAAGGTCTACCACCATCTGTCTTTCTGTGTTCCTATCCTGGATACCAAACCTGCCCATCACTTCATCTCTCATTGGGTGAGAGTCATGTACCACACATAACTGTATATGCACTGTGTGTGTGTGTGTGTGTGTGTGTGTGTGTGTGTGTGTGTGTGTGTGTGTATGTGTTTGTGTGTGTTTGTGTGTGAATGGTCTTGTCTTTGGCTCGGTCTCTGCCTGCTATGGTCTTTGTCTGGACTTGGTCTCAACCCCTTAAAGTCTGAGTCTTGTTTTGGTCTCAGCTCACTCTGGTCCCGGTCAGGTCTTGGTCTGGGTTAGTGTGATCTTGACGACAACACTATGGTATTATCTTCAAGGTGTTAGCAAACAAGGAATGTATTTGCAAGACTCCCTTTGGACGGCTGATGCTTCGTGTAATGCCAGGGCCTATGAGACGGTCTCAGAGGTGTGGAGTCAAAATCAGACATAACATTCAACTAGCGCCCACCCCTCCCCACCGGTAGATACCATACACAGTCTTGTCTTATACTATTTCCGATTAAAGAAATGAATCTATTTCATCTCGTTACTTTCTTACCATCTTTTTTTACCATCAAGTGGTCTCTTCATTTTCAGTGCTAGTAGGTAGTTGATTACTTGATTACAGAAGACTTCTTTACCTTAGTATCAGTACTCCAGCTGACTTTCCCTGTATTCCTCATTTTCCAGTACTTAATGAACTTGGTCCCAGGACGCAGGCGGGTCCCATCAGGTAGATTCTCATCCAGAAATGCAGCTGTCATGGTTGGAACTACCAGGGGACAAGGACACTTTGGACGCCTAGGCAAAGAAAAAAATTCCTCTGTCCAAAAACAAACTTACATTGTCATTTTGATATAAGTTCTCCATCAATGTGCACGTTGGTTGCTCTTTTTGTAGACATTCATTCAATGTAGGTGTTTTACTGGCATAATGTTAGGCAGATGTTTTTATTTTATTTAATAGGATTTTGTAATGCCAAAATACTTAAACAAGTGGTTCTGTAACATACTCAGGGCTGTTCTGCTGTGCTGCTCGAGGCTGCAGTAGGATGGGGGAGGAGCTTTCATCGTGGTGCAAGGAAGTCCATTGTAAGCCCCGCCTCTCCATTCTCAGCTGCTTGCGGATCTCTTTGACTTCGGCTTTTAGCAGGCGTTTCTCTGCTTTCAGGCGCTGCTTCTCTGCTTTCCGAAAACTGCGATCACCTCGCCGATAGAACCTTTTCAAAAGAGAAGAATGTTACACAGACATAGACATCATATGTAGAAGACAGTTTGATTTTGACTTATAAATCTGTGACAAGACAGTTTATGATGTTGATGCTAATAGGAGAAAAAAGATTATACTGGTGTTAGCTGATATTCTTTACACAATAACCCTACAGAGGCATATCTGAATGCAAGCTTTTTTTGTTTTTTTATGCAATATTAACAAAAACAAGAAAAAACTGGAGTCATGCGTGTTTTCTGGTCCTACCTGCTATGGTCCGGAGCAGGTGATCCATGCTCCGGAATGGACAGGGGAGTCCTGGCTCTCACCAGGTTATGACTGGGATCATGAGTGAAACTGCAGGGCTCGCATAGAGTACAGGATGTACATACACTGATGACAGACAAATATTTAAAGGGCAAACACTTTATAAGCAGGGAGAGGGAGAGATATAACAAAAAGTAGAAAGACAAAGGGAGACCTATCCAAATTTTATACGAGACAATGTACCTGTATAACATACACAAAAAAGGCAAAGGAGTCTGAACAGGATTTTAACTGTATAGCTTCCACCCGATATTATTTACTTGCATTTTGAGATGAACCAAGTTACCACGATTAACCTTCAGTTGCAAGGAATGGTAAAAAAACAAAAAAAAACAAAAACAAAACGGAGAGCTTGAGATTTAAGAAAATTTTTAGAAATCATTCACAAGCAAAAATGCTAGTGTACACATGCAGCACACTGTATGATGGTGATATCACATATAAGCATGTGAATATTGGCATAGGAAATATTGGGTATCATTTACAGAGAAAATTAAGATGAGTCTGAATCTAATCCTAACCAAGATTTAGTCCTGAAAACATGTCAGGCCAAAGCTCAATTTTTTTTTTAATCAGTAGGCTGGGTTAAACAGCAATGAGCTCCTATCAGCAATGTAGCACTTTTATTTTATTTTTTTACATTCACATACAATATCTGCTGTCACGTGCACCTAAAAATTGAAGTCTAAATTAGTCTCTATTATTTAAGTCTGGTCTGGGGTGAATCCTGTCTCTTGCCCAATGACAGCAAGCATACCCTCCAGCACCCCCTGGACCTGGAGAGCTGGATAAGCGGTATCAATAATGACTGGCCAGATAATAATTTGATTTTTGATTCTGACCACAAATTTCTTCTTTTTTAACTAAAAATCTTTCTTCTAAATTAGACCTGCAACTGAAAGGAACTCATATTATATCAACACATATCCACAGTTATTTTTGTTACATTTGTATGATACGTAATACCATTAAAAATAAATGAATAAATAAATTGATTCCAAGAACAGCTTTAACTGGCAATTTTGCAAATATTTTCAGAGGCTGTAGGGCCTTTATGGGCTAGCTTTTGATTCTTATACCATTCACAAGGTCAGCTGCTGATATCACATACCTGCACTGATAGCCCCCTCCTGTGGTTTGTCCCTGACAGGATGAGCAGGGAGGAGTGGAGGACGATGGAGCGCCGGGCAGAGTGGATGAAGAAACCTCAGGGATCTGTTGGGCCTCTGCCCCTGCTATTGCTTCCCCTCTGTTACCTTCTACCCCAGCCCCTCCACCTGCATGGCCACCTCCCAGGGGCTTGTGGATGCAGCACTGTCCAGAGAATTCTCGACAGATCTTCTCCACTGCCTCACGAACCACCTGGTCCTTAAACTGGAGGGTTTGAAGAGGAGGTGTTCAATAAGTACATTTCTGGCCTACAGAACATTTGTTCGGTTCCTCCATCATAGCAAAAATAACTATAAATCCCTTTTACTTCTATTTTGATTCTTACTTTCTCCATGTAGGAGGTAAACCAGGCTGGCGGAGTCTTATCTTCCTCTTTGGTCCCTCTCACTTCTTTCAAGATCACCTGAGTTTTAGAAGGTGAAATGACAAAAAACCAAACAAACTCAATAACTTACATACATTTAATTAAGCCTAAATAAGCTACTGTTACAAATGTAATGAAAACAAGAGTAAGGAAAAACAAATATTCAGGTTTCAATTTTGTGGAACAGATCAACATGATTGAACAGGAAAATGAATATCAAAGAATGAATAAACTTGCCACATAGATAATCTATTTTTTAGTGATAAAGTTGTCCTGGATCCATGCATCAAGCATCACTTCACACTAGGCACAATGGAAACATGTAGTTTTCAGATTTTAGGCCTGTTGTTCTACTGTTTGTGAATCTCAATAGGCAGTCAGTTTGAAAGCTAAGACAAATGGTGCTTTGGAGTAAATGATAAGAAATGACAGGAAATACTAGCAACAGACTCATCCCATCAATTGGAAATGTGTCAGTATTCCAAAGATGTATGAAATTAAGACAGCTATACTTGAGACCACCAACCTGTCGCACCAATGAAATAGCAATGCACTGCCGACGGCAGATAACCAAGACTTGGAGCAGCGTTAAAATTATAATTACACCTCACCAATGAGACGGCAATTACACCCTATTGAAGGTGAGATGCTATTATCTAAACACCAGGTTCAATGTTTGTCTTTCCAGGGAGAACATACAAACCTTAATTCCAATGAAGTTGGGATGTTGTGTAAAACGTAAATTAAAACAGAATACAATGATTTGCAAATCACTTTCAACCTATATTCACTCCAAAGACAATATATTTCATGTAATAACTGATACAAGTTGTTGTTTTTTTGCAATATTCACTCATTTTGAATGAAATGCTTGCAAGACATTCCAAAAAGCTGGGACGGAGGCAACAAAAGACTGTGGAAGTTAAAGAATGCTCAAAAGACACCAGTTTGGAATATTCCACAGGTGAATTGGAAACAGGATTTCAACCAACCACTTTACAGTTGCAAAAGTTGATACTGATGAAGAAACATATAACAATTTGTGAAAGAGATGGAAATGAAGACAATACATTTATGCAACAATGTCACTCAGTAATTGTTGGTCATGTTTCTGATACACACACACACACTCACGCCCTTACCATGCTTTGTTCTGGCACTGCAGCTTGAATCTTGCGACTGACCACCTGGGCCAGAGCAGGGCAGTGCTGTGGGGGTCTGAAACCCCTCTTGGGTTCTGCACCACTGGCCTTGGTATTGGAAACTCTTGCTGGCTGGCCCCGCATTTCGTAGACGTTCATATGCAGCCGGTTACCCTGCCTTGCTGCACTCTGGGAATCACAGTCAAGTTATTTAAAGCTGATTATGATTAATTACATTATATTCATGAAGCGTGAGGACAACTTCAACTTCAACTTCAAAGCGTGCATTCAAAATAAGTGAGATGCCCATGAAATAAATCTGTTGAGAAGAGGCTAAATGCAGTTGCAAATGAAAACTGAGATTATAATGACCTTTTTACTAATCTTGCTTGACATGGATGTTGTCATAAAAAAAACAGAAAACATGAGTATATTAATTCTCCTTCCCTGAATTTACATTTCACTTCTCTTGGCACAACAGCAACTTTGCTATCAAGGTTATTTATTTGACAAAATAGAAATACATTCTTACACGATTAATTATTGTGCATTTTACATCAAAGTTGAAAAATGAACATACCTTGAGGGCTTCTTCATATTCCACTGGAATGTAAGCAGAAACATTTGTTTTCAATGTGACCCTGATATGAATGTGTTCCAAATGTGACCAATTGTTTTAATGCACTAAGCATATTGAATGGATGGTGATTTGATATACCGTAATTTCCGGGATATAAACCGCTACTTTTTTCACACGCTATGAACACTGTGGCTAATTTATGGATTTTTTGGGGCTAATGAGCTTCTGAGGCTGTTCAATTCCGACACTGAAGGAGACAACTTTAATGGTTTTAGTGCGCCGGAGGAAGACGAAGATAGCGATACTGTTATTTTTTGCCGGTGTGGCTCATATTCAGGTGCGCTCAATAGTCCGGAAATCACAGTAACTTCTTACCTTGACTGTTAATGGACACCTGGAAGGCAAAAAAGAAATACTTATTGGTTAATCAGTTTCTTCGTTCACTGATGACCTGGTTTTATTTACATTCTAAAAAATACATACTAAGCCAACGTTAACCAGCATAGAACAGGGATATTCACTCACCTCTTCATTCTCCTCATCCAAATAGGTTAGTTGAAGGCTGCACAGACCAAATGAGCGTTTCACCTGTATACAAACCACAGAAATGTTTAAAGGCCTTGGTATTTTGTCATGCACAAGATAGATAATGCAAGTAATAGTCTTTTTAAAGATGATAACTAATAAATAAATTGCTAGAAGAATGTTTGTGAGTTTGTATGTGTGTGTCTGTATGTGGGTGGGGTGGAGGGGTATAGGTGGGGGCAACAATGAGATTTGCATGTACTCAATGGTGACTAAAATGAAGTAGAACATCTGTGTAACCACTGCATGGACCAACTAAAGCCTCTGAGGCCATAAGATTTAATTGGCTCACTTGGCCAATTTTTCCTTTTCCACTGAGACAACCTCACAAAGCACAACATTGTGATTTATCGTTGTCAAAAGTTCTTCAAGATTACCCTTTACCAATCCAGAACCATTAGCTATAAGTTACTTTTTTAATGTGCGTGTGTTTGCTTCGATGTGAATCTATATGTGCATTTATGTACATCTTATATTATTTGTATATATATGTATAATATAGAAGAGTTGATGAATGAGGAAAATGAAAAAGAGCAAATATTGTGGACCATGAAGTAGCAGAGATGAGTAAAGGTGAAGTGAGGGGGGCATTGAAGAGGATGAAGAATGGAAAGGCAGCTGTGCCTGATCCACAACTGTAGATGTATGGACATGTCTATGAGAGGCGGCAGTAGAGTTTCTGGTTAGATTATTCAACAGGAGATTAGAGGGTGAAAGGATGCCTAAGGAATGGAGAAGAAGTGTGGTGTTGCCCATTTCTAAGAATAAGGGAGATGTACATAATTGGAATAAAGGAATAAAGTTGATGAGCCCTGCCATGAAGGTATGAGCAGGAGTAGTTGAGACTAGACTGAGAGCAGAGGTCAGCCTTTGTGAGCAACCGTACGGTTCCATGCCTGGAAAACAGATGCATTATTTGTTTTAAGAATGCTGGTAGAGACATACAGAGAAGGTCAGAGGGAGCTGCATTGTGCCTTAGTAGATCTAGAAAAAGCCTGACAGGGGGCTGGAAGAGGATCCATTGTACTGTATGAGGAGGTCTGGAGTGGCATAAATTTGTGTTAGACTGTAGCAGGACATGTATCCAAGCTGTGAGACAGTGGTGAGGTGAGCTGTTGGTGTGACAGAGAAGTTCAAGGAGAAGAGGGGACTGCATCAGGGATCAGCTCTGAGACCCTTCTTGTTTACAGCGTTAAAAGACAGGTTTCACAGAGGAGGTTAGACAGGATTCTCCATGGACCATGTCTGCAGATGACATTGTGATCTGTAGTGAGGGAGGGAGCAGGTGGAGGAAAAAACTCAAGAGTTGGAGGTATGCTCTCGAAAGGACAAGGTCGCACAAAGACAGAATACATGTGCTGAATGAGAGGAACCCAAGTGGAACTGCAAGCCCGATGCGAGTGGATATGAAGAAGGTGGAGGATTTTAAGTACTGTGGGTCAACAGCAATGAAGAGCACAGAAAAGAGGCGACGAAACACATTCAAGCAGGTTGAAATGGCTGGAGAAATGTGTAAGGGATAATGTGTGATAAAAGAGTATCAGCCAGAATTAAATGGAGGTGTACAAGAATGTTGTGAGACAAACAATGCTGTATGGTTTGGAGACAGTAGCACTGAGAAAAAGACAGGAAGCAGAGCTGGAGGTAGCAGCGATGAAAATGTTGAGGTTCTCTTTGAAAGCGATGAGGATGGATAGGATCAGGAATTAGTCAATCAGAGGGACAACATACGTTAGATGTTTTCGTGAGAAAGTCAGACAGTAGTTTGGTCAAGTACAGAGAAAGGATAGTTAATATATTGGTAGAAAGATGCACACACTCACACGCGAGTGTGTGTGTGAGACAGAGAGAGAGCTAAGAAACTTTATTCATCCCCAAGGGATATTTCAACAGTATCTTCAGACACATAGGGTGGCATTGCTCTGGTGGTAAGAGCACTCTTTGTGGAACTGAGAGGTTTCTAATTCCATTCCTGAACTCCTTAAAAAAAAAAAAGTTGATAGAAAAGGTATGCAATCAAATATAAACACAGTCAAAATGTGTATACATAAAACTAAATCTATAGATTAAGGTGGACGGTGACTCTGTGTAGAACATAATAGAGGAATGTTGACAAACATGCAGCGTGGTGTGTATGTTTTGCATCTCCTTAGTCATTCAGTGGAGCAGGAAAGAGACAGCAACCTGTCACCAAAGCTGCTCCGCTGCCGAGAGATGATGCTGTGCGGTGGATGCAGTGGATTGTCCAAAACTGAGAGGATAGTGATGTCTTATCATCGGGCCTCTCCATACTCCCATCCCTTGTTCAGAGCAAATCATGATCATTGAACCTTTTTTTAAATACACCAAAAGTCAAACATCTTTGGACGAGAATCACGAAGCCTTTTCCCGAGTCAAAACAATCCGCCGGGTATGACTAATAACACCAGAATAATCGGAACGGTCCGCAATGCAGATCAAACAGTCAAAGCAACACCAACACAACCTCTTCCTAAAGCCTTCAGCTTCAGTACAGACCACAAATGGGTGTAGATTGGGTTGCTGCCCGGCGTGCCATCCTCTCTGCTTACCATGGCCTCCATCGACTCCCAGTTCTTGGTCTCGGAACCCGACAGCAGGAAATTCTTTGAATTTCCTCTGAAATTCACCTTCAGACTGATGTAAAAGTCCATAGCGTCAAGGCTTAACACATATTTCTCGGTGGGTATGAAAGGTTCTTTTTTTTTTTTTTTTTTTTTTTTAATTTTGGTTTTTTTTTTTTTTTTTTTATAAAAGGAGGGGGCGGGGCTTTTTTTTCGACGGCTCGCCCCCCTG
>CAAKHD010002757.1:98320-112631 GCA_901007705.1 Fistularia tabacaria | reverse complement strand
ATTGGACCATCTGATCAAAGTGAGAACCAGACTCCTTCAACCGCCACCCCCCTCCCCCCTCTCCCACACCCCCCCACCAGCCCCATTCATGCCTCCCCCATCTGCAAATCCAGGAGCTTGCCGAGAATTCTCAGCACAATACGGCTCGGGACTTTCATGGGGCAAAGCTCATACGTGGAAAAGGGAGGGAAATTAAAGCGTGGCATGCTAATGTAGTTAAAGCGTTTTAACATCGTAAAATCTCTTTTACTGTTGCTCTCTGCCTTGGTCTTATTCTTAAAATCACATTATGGTAACGTGTTGCAATTCCAAGTCTTTCTTTTTCATTATAATTATGTCACAAACGGAAATAATACTGAATGTTCAGTGCTTAGAATTTCTCTTATATTCCCACTATGACCTTTTTTTTTTAATTCCCCGAAAGCATAAGGTGATTGAAAAAGCCGACGAGCATAAGAGTGATAAGAACATCTCCCTGAAACTATCAAAAGAATAATGTGTTCCATTGTGCCGAAAAACTTGCCGTTTTTGATCTTAATCGATTAACCCCTGTCAAGGTCGGTTCTTACAAATGGACTTCCTCTCCTTGTAAAAGTTTGCGCTCCTTCCTGGAGTTTCCTTTGCGCGAATGTAAGTTTGCCACTGACCTTCAGACCTGTGGAACTACACAAAGGACCTGACAGTAGGTTTGACATTAATAGGTGAAAAGGGGTGTTGTGAAAGACCGAGCCAATAACCGTGGCGCGCGAGAGGCACCGTGAAATGACACGGTGAGAGACAAAGAGAAGAAATACGAAAAATGGTCGCCTTTCTCTTCGGCGAATGGATTCTATTCTCGTGCACACTTAGGAGCTGTCCAAGCTGCGACAGACAAACTGACATGCCATTGCTCCTTCGTCTCTGTGTAATTACACCTCTTCCTCATATCTAACGCTGGCCATATTTATCTCGGCTGCTCCCACGACATCTAGAGTCTCAGTCCATCAGTGCGACAGTGATAATCCACTCCGGGCGAACTGAGACAACACAGACATTTTAAAACACTGAAACAGATGGTCATTTTTTTACACCAATGTGTGTGTGAGGTTTGTGAAATGACAAGAAATTTAACCTTTGCCATACCGTTGGTTATTCGTTGATTACTTGGGGCGGCCTGTGGCTCTGTTGGTTGAGCGGGGCGGCTGTACGGTCTGAACATCAGCGGTTTGATTCCCGGCCGCAGCGTAAAAAAAAACCCCCTGAACTCCAAGTAGCTCCCGGTGGCTAGATTAGCGCCTTGTGTGGCAGCTCTGCCGCCATCGTTATTTGAATGGTTGAATGCAATCCAACGTAATGCGTTTTGACGCTGTAAGGCTTGTACAGTGGAGGCCACGCGCTTATATTTTCAGCACGGCATGAATGGCTGTTGTATGGACGGTTTACACTGAAACTTGGATTGCAAACTGATGATAACTGACGGCATACGTAGCTTATTGAAAAAAGGCCTACCAAAAAAATAACTTTATATGTGAATGTAGGATTACAGATGGACCGCCTGGGAACTGGAGACGCGTAGGAGTCGAGGATCCTGCAATCCGCTCATTAAATAATTCTGTTTAGTCGTGCGGATTAATGATGGGAAGATTTTTTAAACAGAACAAGATAAGGACTTTATTTTTTAGTTATAGGGAACACGTTCCAGCTGTTTTGAGATAAAATAATAAAATCTCAATCCACCGATAGATTGTTTTTTCAAAATAAATTGGCCGGACAAATAAAATGGTGATCAGTGGAAATGACTGTCATGGAAATTAATGATCGGGTCATGCAAGTGACCAATGGCAGCTTCAGCTTCATTAAAACATCCATGTTTGAGTTCCTTTCAGCCTTTTTCTTTCTGAGAGCTGACCTGCTGACAGAGGAGGCGTCGTCACTTTACTATTTATAGACAATGCATGGATAATGGCTTGAAATTATTGACTGTCTAGACGTTTAAATTAAAGATTAATGCCCAGAAAAGCCTTGCTTTTCGAAAAATTTAAACCGCTCCGGTCGTCGGCTGCTTGGTGCTACGCATCAGGTTGACAAAGTATTGAATTATAACTTGTTCTACAAACTACAAAAGTATTTAAACTTCTGAATATCCAGCCCGCATCGCACCATTGCTGTGGCCCACTCCTCCATATTCTTCACTTGACAGTGCTATACCTATTTCTCTTTCTGACAGAACTACTTTGCTGGTCCAGTGCACCTAATTTATATAGTCACTGGCTTTACATTTGTAGATTTTCAACCCAAGACTATGCCAATATTAACAAATTATTCTTCTGCTGTCTGGCACAAAAAAACACATCTGCTAAAGAGAAAGCATTAGCGGCAACATGGAGACAGTTGGAGAAAATAAGTGTTCCATTATTTATGCTCCCCTCACTAATTTTATGGTGCCATTATATGGTCATGCTGTTGTCCTATTTTGCCTTTTATTAGCCGCGGAGCTCTGCTGCATTTTAATGCACGCGGCAAAGCAATGCGTTTCTGTATGCCATCGGTCCATGACGTCCTTATCATGGGCTCGCTGACGCAAATGGATATATTGTCGACAGAATTAATATGGTTTTGAGTTTGGTTTGGCTGCTGGAGAACAACCAATGTAACCTGCTATATCAGTTGTGCCCCTGACATTTTTGAGAATTCTGATCACGTAAATGTTTCCATTTTCCTCATATTTGTATCTTTTTAAAAATCATTTCTTTTTGCTTCAATTGGGCAGGATTTATGTTTTTTTGGTGGTATATTCGGATCCCGCTTTTCATTATGCTTTACCGTTCTCAGCTCTATGTTAAAACATGTCAAATTGGCCTCCAATGCGAGCAATTTTGGTGTTTTGTCTCTTGCCTCCTCCAATACTTGTATTCCTTGTTTGGGGAAGGTAAAAAGCATGAAAGCAACCCAGTTAGCAACATGGCACCAATGTGCCTCATTTATTCAATGCCGGAGGAAAAGAGCATCCAGCAACATCTTCTGTATTTTGATCAAGAATTGACAGGATCCAGCACTGCACATTCAATTTTATCTATAATGGTGCCAACACATTATGAGGTAATAAAGCTACGCTTCTTTATTAAGAGAGACCCTAAAAGTAGCCATCAGCATGCACATGAATACACATAACAATGGAAAAACAAATAAGAATATCTCAGTTTTAGCAGGAATAAAAATGTTTGGATCCACTGTGGGCTTGCCATCTGCTTCTGTTGAGTTGACAGAGGGAGGAAGGGAGAGCATCCAGGGCGCCTCGCAGGGGAACACAGCCCAGTGTAATTTTTCTTCATTTTAAAGTCAGCTAAGAATGATAGCAAATAATACATAGAATGTCAAAAATGATATTTTGATAATCATAACTATCGCTACAGCCACTCAAAAAGATGTTCAATTATCATAGTTGTCTTTTTTTGAAATGATAAACATAATTATAAGAATAACAGCGTATGGTTAATTACTATAATCATGGGGACTAATGTACTAAACAATTGGAAATTGTAAAAATGGCAATACCAGAGTTGGGCGTTAAAGCTGTGGGTAGCAGCAGTCAGTCCCGGCTTTTGGCTAGAGTCAAATATACCGAAGAACATATTCATTAATTGGATGTTTTTGCAAATGGGTAGAGAAGGGGAGAGAGTTGCATCATGGGAGATTTCCAAGCAGCGTCGGCCTAAAGGACCTCAACTGGAGCACGATTCAAAACAAACCTGTAATCAGCCCGAACGAGCTATTTCAAAAAGTATGGTTGTAGCTCCACTCTTAAAACAGAAAGAGGGCCGTCTACTTCCTGGGACCAAACTGGAAGACAGTTTTAGTGATAAAGTAGCCATGGCCTGAAATCTCCCACTTGACTTTTGGAGACTCGATAACATGTTACGTTTCGGTGAAAACAGAATTCCTGGATGGTTTGTTGGCGAAGGTTATAAGAGACGTGTACTGACCAATGAGAAGTAGAGATGTTCCCAATGCAGATGCAAGAGTAAAAACATCACTTCTGTCTGAGTTTAATTGCAAACAATTGTCGGTCATCCAAGTGTTTTATGCAAACTGGAACATTTGGTACCAATTTTTTTTCTCTCAGATTATGAGTATAATTGATATTGCCTGCCCAAGGATGAGAATTTATTGGATGTGTTCACATAATTATGCAAGTGAAAGGCACATATAAGATGAATAATGTTGATCCAAGTGAAAAACCTTCAGGACGTGTGTGCTTAAATAGTGCCCGTGATGATCTTTTTTGTTTAAACAACCGAAGCCGACGGTGTGTTTATGACCGAAACCGGCCGTGTCCAGTTACTTTGATATCAAATTAAAGATTCAAGTCACTGGAATAGGATGTGAAGGTCACCGGTATCGAACACTGCGAAAAGACCAAACAGGATGAGCCCAGACACAAGACTCCTATCTGATTAAACCAAGACGTCATTTACCACTTCCAGCCGCGACACGCTCTGAATCTGGAATGCAACTTTGCCTGTAAACTATTGTTACGTGCAACTTCCTGGGGGATGTTTGAAGAAAAGGGATGGTAAAGACAGCCAGTCACGTCGCATGAGATCAAGTTGAGAGGTGGCGGAGTGCATCCGAGGGTACTCCGACCCTTGATCGAAATCTCGAACATTAGCAGACTAAAGCAGACTTTGCATTAAATTACGGTAAATTACTCAGAATTATCAAGATAATTAGGAACCAAATAATTATCACCCGGTGACTCCTCAGTTAAAGCTTAATCATATATTGATTGAGCTCACTTCTGTTCCACCAATAATTTGGTACTTTTCCTCCTGGGGCCTCATCTCACTCCCTCCACTGCCTCGTTTCCACACCTCTTGTTTAAATTTCTCAACTGCTTCTTTATCATCTTCTTCATTTCCTCCCCTTTCTTCTTCTCCCCATTTACTCTCCTGATCCACAGGGTAATCCCCTCTTCATTTCCTCGACGCTATCTCGCTCCCTTTCTGTTTTTTGGCTTGAGCTTTCTGATCGTTTCGCCGTCTGACTCGCAAAGTGTTGCCAAACAGTTTCGACTTAGTTCGGTGAACTCTTTAATGGAGTGGCCGCAATCAGAAAATAGGCCAGTGAAAGTTCAATCTGGAAGTTGAACTCGGTGGTACCCTGGGAGATATGGGGTTTAGCAGCAACACAATGAGACCTGCTCAGGGCCTCTGGTTATAATGATGGTGGACAAGCAGCAAATGAAAAAAAAACATCTGTGTCTAAATAATCTGGTGTATTGAATTTACATGTCCTGACAATCAAGCATCTCCGGGTTTGTTCGTCAGGGACATATTGAGCAGTGATGAGGACCCATCGGTCCATGGTGGTGAAAAAGGAGCTGCGCCAAAGCTCTGGATTCACAGATCTATGTTCCAACCCTCACCTCTGGTCACGAATTCTGGGTAGTGACCAAAAGAACCTAATCAAGGACACAAGCTGCCGAAATGAGTTTCCGACGCAGGGTGTCCAGGTTCTCCCCCGAGAGATAGGGTGAGGAGCTCGGACCCATCCCTGGCTGCCTCCGTGGCGAGATGATCCGAGGACGTGCCTTCATTGGGACGTCCCGCGGAACACCAAGGACACTCTGGAGGGACTATGTCTCTCGGCTGGCTTGGGAACAGCTTGGGATTTCCCTGGAAGTGCTCAACGGAGTGGCTGGGAGATGAATGTCTGGGTGTCTCCGCTTTGGCTGCTGCCCCTGAAACCCAACCGTGATTGGATGGATGGATGGTGGAATTACATGTCAAAAACATCAACTTCAGAAACATCAACAACATAAGAGAACATAAACCTTGTCAAATGTTATTGTAGCAACTGGACTTGATTTCTTCTGTTGAAGATGCTTCACATCTCATTCAGTTCACTTCTTCAGGACTGAAGTGAATGTTTTGAAGAAATTAACTTGAGAGCTTAAGAAGTCTCTCGGATGAGAAGTGCAATGTTTTCAACAGAGGAAATCGAGTTGCCACAATAAGAGTTGACAAGGACAACCTCCGAGAGAACATAATAGTTAATGCATTTGTGGAAAGATTGTGTAGATATTGTGTTTCTTCCTTTGGTAGCGAGTGATTGGTCACCTTGAGTTTATGTTATGACCATTTTCTATCGGTCTCTATATGGCGCAGTTGTCCAACCGCTGCTTCTTCATATCTATTCCTTTCATTTTCCTTCTTTGAAGAATCGAGTTCAAACTCGGTCGGTTGGCTGCAGTCGAAAGGAGGCACTCAACCATTTTTAAGTTGTTTAAGAAGAAATAAAAAATCCCATCATTTTCTTGTCTCTTTGTGAACAGGTCGGTGTTGTTCGTTGTCTTATTGGTGTTATCCAGCTCATCCGAATTGTATTCTATTTTTCTAAAGATTGCCCTTGTTGTCTTTATCAATGTTTCATTCCTGCAATTCCATTTAGAACCCTCTGTTGTTTTTTCAGTCCGCTGAATACGGTTCTACATATTCTAACCTTGATTTTCTTTCACCAAAACTGAAGTTTTTTCTTATCAAGAACAAAAACTTCATTCAACAAAACTTCATTCAACAAAACTTTCATTCATATTGACACGTGTCCAGTCGCTCTCGGCCTTTTTCTTCATTCGCACTCTTCTTGGCTGCAAGGTGACCGATTGGGAAGATTAAATCCTGTTTGTTTTTTACCCACCCCTCATCTTTGACATGTTATTTTCCTGGTGTCAGTATAGCGCATGAAATACATGAATACTTCATGAATGTTGTGGTTCCTGTGCAGTATTTCTTCCAATTCCCACTGCTACGTACAACGTCTTGTACATATTTATCTCATTATTTGTGGTTATTAAGGATTGTCTCTTCTGCCCTGCTGCTTATACATAATAATTCTCATTATCTTCTGATTCTCTGAGAGTAACTGGATGGGTAGGATTGGGAATGAATACATCTGAGGGACAGCACATGTACATAGGAGGGATAGTAATGATCTGGGTTGAAGGATGCTGAGATTGGAACGACCAGGCTGGAGGCCTGGTGGAAGAAGATTTGTAGATGGAGTGAAAGAGAACATGGAGTCAGTAGGAGCGAGAGAAAAGGGTATAGAGAATAAGGTTAGCAGTTGATTTCCTGTGGCGACCCCTGAAGGAGGCAGTCGAAAGAAAACAAATAACTAATACGTTGCAGGGCATCAAGGCGGTTCACGTTTCTGCTTCCCAGGAAGAAGGTCCCTGGCCTGATTCCATCACGGGCTCTCCTGTGCGGAATTTGTACCTTCTCTCCGTGTCTGCATGGGTTTCCTCCAATGGAGACCCTAAATTTCTGAGAACAGTGAATAACTGAGTGGTTGTACGTCTCTCGATGTGGTCTTGTGATTGACTGGCGACCAGCACAGGGTGAAGCCTGCCTCTCGCCCACTGTCAACCGGGGTAGGCTCCAGCACCCCAAGTGCAGGATAAGCGGTATAAATGAATGAATGATATGTAGCAAAATCACATTTTGATTTGCTTTTCTTTTTAAGGCAAATGTAATTCCATCTAATCCCATTTATGTTTGCAGTGTGGAGCTCATGTATTTCCTGCCCAGTATGCAGCCACCAACAACCGGGTTATATACACACATTGTCAACAAGTAACACTGGATTAAGCTTCCTTCTTGATGGTCCTGCCGCACCAAGGTCTCCTGCCTCCTCTGCTTACAGTTTACTTAAAGTATGCATGTTGGCTTTGGATATATCAGTCTCATTATTACAGACCGCTTTGGAAAGTCACCGGAATATAAAGAATGAGATTTTTTCTCCTTTACTGCTAAATATCTCAATGCCCAACAGATTCCCTCCCAACAAAAGAAATCATATTTCTTAACACCAAAGTCACTTTGTAAGTTGGTCCTAATTCTTTGTCTTACAGTATGCACTTTTATTCGTCCTGTATAAGTCTCTTATCTTCCCCTCTGTTTTTCATCTCAAGGGTTCCTTGCTTTTAACAGTAACATTTCATTTAGTGCCCGCATCTGGCCAAGAGAAATATGTGAAAGAGCCGAAGCTTTAGAAGAATCGGATCAGCCAAGCTGGGATTTAGGCGTGGGCAGGCGGTAAAGCCATGTAATTCAGATTAAAATAACTGACAAAAACCTGTCTGTAAACTCATAATGTGGGCCCGTTTGTTTTGCATGTTGTAGAAATTAGTTATCTTTCACCTGATAATGAAGTGTAGGTATGTACAGCCTTTCAGTGCTCAGCGCTCGAGGGTGGTTTATATTTCCGCTCAGACACTGCTTATATACGTATATAAGTGCCCTTTGATCGTACTTCACAATTGTTGACCTTCACTCCTCTGTCTCTTCCAATCAACTCGACATCCTGGCTACATGTCATCTCGCTTCGCGGCTTCACAAAGCAGCCCGGAGACCAAAGAACATCATGTATTTTCATCTTTTCACCCTCACCCTGAGCACCGGTAAAGGGGGTCCTGCTATTACCTCCAATAGATCGGGTCACTTCTTTGATTCATGGGGTCGCATTCAGACCCGGGGAAGATGTCGAAAGGTGTTTATCGGCTGCCCTCGTTAGCGGCACTTGAATCACCCCACAGATGGTTCAACTGTTCCCGGTTTCTGTTGGTTCTCCGCTGTACTTCCGCCATTTTCTCGGTTTCGGTTGATTTCCGAAGAGATACTGATGTAACAAGTGTAAATACCTGGCATTATCTGCAGGTTTGGCGCTGCCTCTTATTGTTTTCTTGCAGAATTTTTTACACATTTTGTGTGAGGCTCTTCTGCCTCACAGCATGACGGTTCTCTGGTTCACTTCAGACAGGGGAGGCCTATCTATGTTCAGTTTGCACGAGAGAGTCTGACGGTTTCCTCCGGAAATCTCCAGTTTCCTCCCACAGTCCGAAAACATGCAGTTAGTTCATCAGAGGCCCGAAATTGCCCAGATTTTTGTATGACAGAGTGAATGGTTGCATGTCTCCCCATGTGTACCCCACTTCTTGTCCAATGACAGGGTGCACCGTGAGGATAAGCAGTATAGTTAATACTTAATTATTTAATAGAGACCTCAAGTGTCGCACATATAGAAAAAAAAAACAGACAGGTGAAGCTTATTCATGATCATCCTTCGTTTTTGTCGTTGCTCCTCTTGAATCTTGCACTGATGAATGTGAGTGAATGTCAACAAGGCCATAGTCCCATGCACCATAAATCTTCCTGTTAACTTCTGTGGCAAACTCAAGCTAAATAAACCAATTTTCTGCAAGTGATTATTGACTTTCTCAGTTCACTTTCGTTCACTACTCCATGATATCATTCTCCTTTTCTCTCTCACTCTCTCTCCTCTCTCTCTCTCTCTCTCTCTCTTTCTAGTCTGACACGGTGTTATAAGTTGAGGTTGAACTATTGGCTTTCGGTCCTCAGTCATCTTTCAGTGCAGCATCATAAGATTCAGCTGCTCCTGCTTCTCCCTTTTTAAACATTCAATGCAATGTCCCTTTCATGACCAGGGGTGTTGTTGAAGAAAGAGAGGAATTGTTTTACGGGGCTCGTACCCATGGGGTCTGCCTCGGTTGGGTTAAAGGGATGACTTTCTTCCCTGGCTGACAGGTTTGGATAAGTTCTCTCCTCCGAAATTGGCTGCGGAGTCGAGGCTCTGGCCAGACCGGGTCTCACGGATGACCTGAAACACCGAGAAGATTTTTTATTTTTTCACATTGACCCTGCCAGGCCTTCTGTTTTTTTTTTGTTTTTTTTTTTTTACTTCTTCTCATTTATCACCCTCAGTCACATGAAGATTTTTCTGCCTGCGACTCTGTGCCGAGCCATGGTGGCATGCAAGGACTGCCAGTTACATCCCGGATAGATTTTTCAAAGCAACATCAATAAGTGATGCTCTGTCAGTGTATCCCACGATGAGTCTGACACAATCCGTTGGCTGACCTTCCAACAACCCTGAGATCTTCTAGTTTAGAGTGGGATACTTCTATAATCTACTTAGAGGTTCCACCAGTAGCCACTGTTCTGTTTACTGTGGAGAAACGCTAGATGTTGCAGAGAATCCATGTGAGGCTTTTTCTGTTTTTTTTGTGTCGGCAACTGCAATAAACTGACTCTCTGTGCTCCTGTTTTGATTCTTAATATCTGATAAGGCAAATATGTCACCTGCAATGATTCAATTATTTCAAATCTCTTTAAGTATCTTCTGGTTGATTGGAGAGTCGGTTAGTTTATCCTCATATATACTGTAAATCAGCCAACTCAAGGAATGTCTCTTACCTTTGGGATTTCGGTGCAGCGGTTAGCGCTCCCGCCTAGCAGCAAGAAGGTCTCTGGTTTAATGAATGGATATTCTCCATTCCGTCCTTTTATTTTAAACCCCTTAGATCCAAAAGACGCCAGAGATTACTCCAGTCAGGATTAACTTATCCTTCTACTGTACGTACATTTGAGTTATGCTTCTTATTAGTTTCTAATCAGAAAACTTTCTTTTATTCACCTGCAAATACAAACTGGTGGAAAACAGGCAGTGGAATTTTTCAATACGAGACTTTCATTTCTAGCAGAAATTCAAATTGATCAGTCAATTCAGTGTTTAATCCTCTTGTTAAAAGACGATCGATCCGAAGCTCGCTGCTGACGGGGACGGTGAAGAACGCCTGCGATGTAAACAGCGGAGAGGATTAGGATTCTTTTGCTCTGTACCTCCTCCACAGAAACCCCAATGTTGAATCCTGAGATGATTTAATAGTGCAGCATCGGTCTCATAACCCAAGAACCCACTGTTTAAACCTTGTTTCAAACAATATCATTGAGGAATGTAGTGAAGCTCTTAGATAGTGTTCATATTTTAAAAATAAATAAATGAGTAAGTAAAAAAAAAAAAATAAAATAAAAAAAAAAATATATATATATATATATATATATATATATATATATATATATTAATGAATGGATGCATACCTGAAAAAAATATACAAATATGTAAAAGATATTATCATTATGATATGTGTTACCTTTCAAGTGTGACAATTGTGTGTACCTTTGTATTATTTTGCAGTTGTCACAGTTGTTTTCTTTCAAATGTGATTATATTCTTCACCTTTCAATAGATAACAACAGACAGGACAGTTGGAGCCCAGTTCAAAATAATTTTATATAACGTCTTATAAATATACGTTGCGTAATTTGCTGCATCAGGTCAGTGCCATACAGAATCAAATATTGAACTGGATCCTATCTATTTACAAAAGAGGGTAAAGGTAGATAGAATGAATCTCTCACTTTGAAGGATTTAAAAACAAAATTACCCCAGTGAAATTAGTTATCAGCCTCACCCTGATCAGTTGAGCTTATAATGATAATCCTTAGCAGATTTCTGTTCACATCACAGATGGAAATGAATATGGAATTTTATTATCCACAAATGTATTTTGAGTAAGAACTGGAAATGAAGAAGTAACACGCCTTTGACATAAGTTGCAAAAACGACAATGGAGAAACCCGAAATTTCATTTCTGTTTGGAAATCCGGCATCAGAGAACTCTCAACACTTGCAGCAGAAAGATAGCACCCTGCCCTTGTGCACAGTTTACAAACTGGCTCTCGATATTTAAGTGGGATTATATTGATATCATGCCCTCAACCCTTCCATCTTCTTTTGCTATTAAATTTGAGCCCAAGTCCATGTCAGCGAAGCGACCAACGCAGCCTCCTGCTTTGCTTCCAGGGCCATCAACAATATTAAACGTGCTCTTAATTCTCGCTGTGTCTGTTGTGGTTGGCGTTAAATTCTCTCACACTGAGACCACAACTGAGATGTTGTCTTTAAAAACTGGATTAATGTTCAAACTGCGATGGAAGTACTTTCCTGTGAATGTTGTGGTTATTACACGCCTCCCACACAACAGCGATGATACTAATAAGGGAAATGGCAGAGAGCCCCAGGAAGCTTTTGCAAATCCAAATGCCATGTTCCATGCTGGAGTGCTGATTCAGGCAAAATGCCATGTTTCTCTATAGGCATAGAAAGGATTCATTCTTTACTATTTCATACAAGGGCAAAGAGAAAGGACGATATACAGGGATAAGCTATGGATATGAAATTGAAATGCCATATAAAAATGGGCTAATGCGTCTGGAATACATTCCAGTACACAAACAGTATGTCACTAGGGGGATAAACATTGCTAATTTCCTGGTTATTCTTTACATTTGTTTATTTATTTTAACTGGAGCCGCCTTAAATGTGCCGCGCGGTGATTAGCGCCTCCACCTCACAGCAAAAAGTTTCACGGTTCAGTTCTGTTCGGGAGTCTTGGATTCTTTCCGTGTGGAGTTTGCATGTTCTCCACTTTTCTCAGGGTTCTATATGATGTGTGAATGAGAGTGTGAGTGGTTGCACGTGTCTGCGTTACATGTGGATGAGTGAGTGAGTGAATGGTTGTAGGTTTGTACTTGTGACCAATGGGATAGCCCCCACAGAGAATGAATGAATTAATAAATGTTTTAAAGTGTCTAAATTCTCACCTCATCCATGTTCTTCATAGCTCTGTGCACCAGAAATCAAAATGACATTGCTAAAACAGGAGCAACACTCTATATAACACCACATGTAAACCTGATCTGTTTCAGCCCTGATATCTTTAGATTGTCTATGAGAGAAAATATATTCCTTTGAAATTTCAGATGATGCTTTGTTTGTTTCCCCTTTGACTTTTATTTTTTTTTCCTTCTTTCAGCTTCCTCTCTCGCTCTTTCCGGTAACTCACCCCTGATTGCAAGCTCTTCGAAATAATGTCAGGTCAAGGATTGCTTATCACTTCGAGCTACACTTCACTCTATCGGGTCCCTACTTCGGGAAACAATGAGCATTTGTGAGAAAGGCTTCAAAACATAGCACACAAATAAATATTTCTGCATGCAGAGGAGTGCATATACTACACTCCCACATGACAGGGTAACATTGTGTTTGAAGAAGGACTTCAATTGGACGGCCCTGAATCGTGCACAACTCAGTATCCCACACAGCACATCCCTGCTCCCTCAGATCAGCATTCAAACACTATCCCATGTGAGTAATGCTAAGAGAGAACACAGAACCATGATGTAGCCACGCTGACAGGGGCAGCACTAACCACTTGGTGTAAGAGAGTAGAATGCATTTCATTTACTGGTTATTTTTACAGTTGGGAGATAAAACTGATTGTAGCACCATAAGTCAAAACAAGTTGACACTGTAATGTAAACTAGCGTTTTTTGATATATCATGTACATTAGTATTAACATTGTCTACAATGTAAATGAGTCATTGTCAATATTTCACTCAGTTAATCTGTTTCTTAGCTTTTCATTATCTGTAATAATATTCAATTTTTGTAACTAATAACTTCCGTTTCCAAAGATTTGGCATTTTCTTCAATTCATATTAAATAATTCAAAGTATTATAAAAGTAAAGAAATGGCCTTTTCATCCATCCATTTGGAGGCATTACCAAGGCAACGGGTTTATGGTTAGAAATGGTCTCCGGTTACATGACCTTTCAGACCTTGCGGTTTCAAAATACTTTATACTAGATTGAATTCACCCATTCACACGCACACACACACACACAAGCACACACACAAACGCACACACACACACACACATACATGCACACACACACTCACACAAGGATGGCTGCAGAGCTGCAATTGAAAAGTGCTAACCAGGCCAGCGGGAGCAACTGGGGGTGGTCAGTGTTTTACCCGAGGCTATTTTTGTATGCGGACAGGATGAGCTGAGAATAGAATCGTCAACCTTCCGATTGGAGGGACACTCGCGCCACATCCGACCCCACGGGGCTTTTAGGCTTTTAAACCGCGTTTTTTTGCAAACGTACACCCATGTGAGCGCCGTTTCCGCAACCTGCTCCGTACATTTTTTTTTAAATTTTTTTTTTGTGATTTTCCAATGCACCGCCCATCCTAGTTGTGGGCCTGCAGGCGATGGAGAACCACTCTGCAACCACAAAGTCACACTGATGCAACACGAAGCAGAACGTGGCTTGAAATAAAAATAAAAAAAAAAAATTAAAAAAAAGGAAGACATCACTGGCAGCAAAGATCCTTCAAAATCCTGTCTGAACTTTTTCTGCATTCATGGACGGGCAGGTTGCCTGTGCCAGCGCCCCCCCCCCCACCCCCCCCCCCCCCCCCCCCCCCCCCCCCCCCCCCCCCCCCCCCCCCCCCCCCCCCCACACCCCTCCCCTTTCCTTCCCGCCCTCCCCCCCTCCGCCTCGTCCCCGGCCGTCTGCCTCCTCCCCGCCCCCCCCGCCCGCCGCGCCCCCCCCCGCCTCGCC